>CM034315.1:9007526-9301957 GCA_019925795.1 Dendrobium chrysotoxum
CTTTTTAATATTATTTTGAAGACTAAAAAGATGTCAAATGAGTTGAGGAGTGTGTTAGTTATTATTTTTTAAGAATAAAGGTGATGCACAAAAGTGTGTGAATTATGGAGGAATTAAGTTAATGTGTCATACATTAAAACTATGAGAAAGCTTAATTGAGCATAGGTTACGGCGTGATACTAATTTTTCTCAAAACCAATTTGGATTCATGCTGAGTAGGTCTACTATAGAAGCTATATATTAAGAGGTTTGATGGTGAAGTATAGAGAGAATAAGGAGGATCTAAATATGATATTTATTGATTTAAAGAAAGCATATGATAAAGTTTCAAGAGAAGTGCTCATTAAGGCTATGTATGTAGGAGCTGTTACTTGTGTCAAATACAAGGTGGTTTGACCGAGTACTTTCCTATTTCAGTTGGATTACATTGAGGATTAGCTTTAAGCCCATGCCTTTTTGCTTTAATCATGGAAGTTCTTGCTAGACTTTTACAAGAGGATGAGCTCTGGTGTATTCTTTTTGCTGATAATATTCTTCTTGTTGATAAGACTAGAAGAGTTGAAGAAAAATTTGAATTATGGAGGTCAACCTTAGAATCTAAGGTTTTCATTTGAGTAGATCTAAAATCGAGAATATATGGCGTGTAATTTTAGTAGCAATAGATCCAGTGGGGGATTGTGACTTAGGGCGATTAAGTCATTAAAAAAAGTATACGTTTTAAATATCTCAGGTCTATTGTTCAAAGTGATGGTGAAATAGATGTGGATATTATTAGTAGAATTCAAGTTGGATGGTTGAAGTGGGGGGAGGCTTCGAGCCTGTTGTGTGATAGAAAATTATCCCTCAAATTTAAGGAAAAATTCTATAAGATGGTGGTGAGACTTGTAATGCTTTATGGCATAGAATGTTGTCCATCAAAAGAGAAGCAAAAAATTAAGTTAAGTATTGCAGATATGAGGATGCTCAGGTGGATGAGTGGCTTTATTCGTAGAGATAGAATGTGAAACAAGTATATATGTGAAAAGGTTGGAATAGCTCTATGTTAAGCCGTTGCTAGCTGAACCTGCCCAGCCGGTTCAGCATGTCTACAAGAGGCGGACACAGTCCGCCTCTCTTTCCCTCTTTCGCCCCAGGTGATGGATCCCACCCATCAATTTGTTTTCAAATTGCATAGAGGGGGGGGGGGGGGGGGGGGGGGCTAGAGCTTTTGGGGGGAAATCATATTAGGAAAGCTTTTGTATTAAAGTGGGGGAGGGAATTAGGGGGAGGTTATGTTTTGATTGATTGGAATTAGGTTTTTTTGGAGGCTTGAGCTCTAGACAATTTTGTCTAGAGATTTGGGAGAGACGATCCTCCTCTCGAATTGAGGATCTCTTGTATCTTGCTTTTGTGTTTGCTTTGCTTTATTTCCAAGACGCAATCTATCGTTCCTAGTTTGATTTTGCTCAGATTTCTTGGGTTTTCTCGCTGTTTTTATCAATTTTGTTTAGGTTTGCTTGCGAACTCAAGTAAATCCGATAGGATTACTTGCGAACTCAAGTATTTCCTATCAAATTGGTATCAGAGCAAGTCTTGGGACCGATGGAGGGCTGTTTTCGGCAAATTCCAGCAGCAGTTTTTTGCCGGGAAAGGGAAGAAGTTGCTGTTTTTTGACTCCAAAATTCAGATTTCATGAATCTACAAACTCCGGATTGTGATGGCGGCCAAGAAGGTGGATGCTTTGGAAGAAAGGCTCGAAGGGGAGATGAATCAAATCAAGGAAACCGTGGAGGAAAGAATTTCGTCCATGGAAGGGCAAGTGGCCGATCTCCGGTACATGATGAAAAAGATGTTGGAGTTCCAAACCCAAACGGCAGCATCTGAGGCGAAGGGCCCTGCAGCGAAAAACACCAATTCTGAAATCCGTAGGGAGGAAGAAGAGGTGGAAATCATGGAAGGGGGAAGGGGAAGACCCCATATGGAGCCTTTCCAGAGGGAGGAGAGAGGAGGGAAATACAGAGAGCGACAAGGTTATGGAGGCATGGAGCCAAGAGGTGCTGATTGGGAGCACCAGGAGGGTTATTATGGACGTCAGGGTGCTGTTTTTGAAGGACGAAGTGGGGAATTCGAAGGGGTTTTGGGCTATGGTAGAGCAAGAGAGGTCGGGAGACGTGGGGAGGCCCGAGCACATGGGAGAAGAGAAATTATGGAGGATTACGAGGAAATGGGGGGGATCAGAAGGTGAGGAAGTTGAAGATGCCCATATTCGAAGGAGAAGATGCTTATGGGTGGATTTACAAGGTGGAGCGATATTTCGCCGTTAATGGGCTAATAGAGGAGGAGAAGCTGACAGTAGCAGGCTTGTGCTTGGAAGGAAAAGCCTTTTCATGGTACCAGTGGAGAGACCAGAGGAGGGCTATTAGGACTTGGAGGGAATTCAAGGAATGCATCATAGAACGTTTCCAAACCGATCGGGGAGGAGATTTCTATGAGCAGTTCTTTGCTCTGACACAGGAGGGATCAGTAGCAGACTATCGGGAGCGATTTGAGCACCTAGCTAGCAGGGTGGAGCGACTCTCAGATACAGTATTAGAGGGAAATTTCATGAAGGGGTTGAAGGCGGAGATCAGAGCAGCAGTGAAGGTTCTGATGCCCCGTGATTTGGGGGAGGCCATGAAGCTGGCCCAGCTGGTGGAAAATCAGAGGAATCTGAAGAGGGGAGCCAGGAGTAGCAGCACAGGGGGAACTTACCGTATGACGACCGCCCATCTAGCACCTAAAGGTCCTGCAACAGGAGGAAGTCGAGAGGCCACCAAAGAGAAGACAGGAGGAGGTGGAAGTGGGGGAGATTTCAAGCGGCTGACTGAGAAGGAGATGCAGGAGAAGAGGGCTAAAGGGTTATGCTTCAGGTGCGATGAAAAGTACACGCCAGGGCATCGATGCAAGGACCGGACTCTTCAGGTTCTCACCGTCTATGATGACGAGGAAACTGAGGGCAGAGAGGAGTTAGAGAAGCTGCGTTTGGATTTGATTGAGGTTTCCCTGAACTCAGTGGTCGGATTCACCACGAATCATACCATGAAAGTGAAGGGAAAGATAGAGGACAGATCAGTGGTGGTGCTGATTGATAGCGGGGCCACACACAACTTCATTTCCACTCAGGTCGTCGACCAATTGGGCGTGAGATTGGTGGACACCGGTAGTTACGGGGTGATGATGGGTACGGGAAAGGTGGAGAAAGGCCAGGGGATTTGTAGAGGAGTGCTACTGACCATCTAGGGGATTCAGGTGAGGGAAGATTTTCTTCCACTGGAGCTTGGGAGTACAGATGTCATCCTGGGGATGAAATGGCTGCAGACTTTGGGAGACACCAAAGTGAATTGGAAAGCACTCACGATGGAGTTGATGGTGGATGGAAGGAAGGTGGTGATTAAGGGAGATGCGAGGCTATCCAAATCCATGGTTTCTCTTAAAACTATGGTGAGGAATATATAGTTGGCAGCTGTGGGATATTTGGTGGAGCTACATAGTTTGGAGGGAGCAGGATTAGAAGAGGGAGGGGACATACCCCTCTCCATTCAGCCGCTGATTCAGCAATTCCAAGAGGTGTTTCAGCCACCCCATGGATTACCACCGTAGAGGGAGCAGGAGCATGCCATCGTGTTGAGGGAGGGAGTGTCACCCATCAGTGTACGGCCTTATCGCTACCCTCAGTTCCAGAAAGATGAAATCGAAAAGTTGATTAGAGAGATGCTGGAGGCAGAAATCATCAGACCTAGTATTAGTCCCTTCTCTAGTCCAGTTTTATTGGTGAAAAAGAAGGATGACAGTTGGTGTTTTTGTGTGGACTACAGAGCCCTCAATAAGGAGACTGTACTTGACAAGTTTTCTATACCAGTCATTGATGAGCTGTTAGATGAATTGAGTGGAACAGTGATCTTTAGCAAGATAGACTTGAAATCAGGTTACCATCAGATCCGGATGAAGGAGGATGTACCCAAGACGGCTTTTAGAACTCATGAGGGACACTATGAGTTCCTGGTGATGCCTTTTGGCCTCACCAACACTCCTGCTACTTTTCAGGCCCTTATGAATAAGGTTTTCAAACCTTATCTTAGACAATTTGTATTGGCGTTCTTTGACGACATCCTGGTCTACAGCAAGATAGAGGATGAGCACTGGGAGCATTTGAAAAAAGTGTTAGAGGTGCTGCAGGAGCATCAACTGAGGGCCAACTTGAAAAAATGCTGTTTCGCACAAGCCAATGTCGAGTACTTGGGCCATGTTGTATCAAAAGAAGGGGTGGCAGCAGATCAGTCCAAAATTGAGGCAATGCTAAAGTGGCCAGTGCTAAAAAATCTGAAGGAGCTGAGGGGATTTCTAGGACTGACAATGTACTACAGAAGGTTTGTAAAGGGGTACAGCACCATAGCATGGCCACTCACTGAGCAGTTGAAGAAGGATGTGTTCTTATGGGGGTAGGCGGCCACATCAGCATTTGAGTGCCTGAAAAAGGCGATGACTACGGTACCGGTCCAAGCCTTGCCAGATTTCACTCAGACCTTCATTGTGGAGACAGATGCGTCCGGATACGGACTGGGTGCAGTGCTTATGCAGAGTCGTAGGCCCATTGCCTATTTCAGCCAGGTATTGACTGCTAGAGCCAGGCTGAAGTTAGTCTATGAGAGGGAATTAATGACCATCGTTTTGGACATCCAGAAGTGGCGGCCCTACCTACTTGGGAGGCATTTCATTATCAGGACAGATCAACGGAGCTTGAAATACCTACTGGAACAGCGGATGGTGACAGAGGAGCATCAGAGGTGGCTGTCCAAGTTGCTGGGGTATGATTTTGAGATTCAGTATAGACCAGGAGTGGAGAATAAGGAGGCGGATGCCTTGTCCAGATATATGGGGGAGCTGCAGATAGTGACACTATCTGTTCCTTTGATGCTTGATTGGGAGGCCATCAGAGTAGAAAGTGCTAGGGATGAGGCTTTGGGGAAGATCAGGGCAGATTTGCTGAAGGAAGAGAGTAGTCACCTAGGGTACTCATTGGAGGGAGACATTGCTATATCAGGAGAGGTTTGTGATGCCCCGAACCTCGATCCATATCCCGAACTTGCTCCAGAAGTTTCATGGAAGCGCTGTAGGGGGACATTCAGGCGTGCAGAAGACATACAGAAGGCTAGCTTCGGAGTTGTACTGGAAGGGGATGCACAAAGATGTAGAGGAGATGGTAGCCAGATGTGAGGTCTGTCAAAGGAACAAATACATGTCTATGTCACCAGGAGGACTACTACAGCCGTTGGCCCTACCGGGACGAGTATGGGAGGAGATATCCATGGATTTCATAGATGGGCTGCCCAGTTCAGAAGGCTTCACGGTGATTTTAGTTGTGGTGGACAGACTGAGCAAGTACGCTCATTTCATCCCCCTCCAACACTCTTACACAACAGTGACAGTGGCGTCAGCTTTCATCAGAGAGGTGGTCAGACTGCATGGAGTACTAGAGGCGATAGTATTAGACAGAGATAAGGTGTTCCTCAGCCACTTTTGGAAGGAGTTATTCAGATTACAAGGGACAGTCCTGAAGAGGAGCACAACTTACCACCCACAGACGGATGGCCAGACAGAAGTAATCTATAGGAGCCTGGAGACATACCTGAGATGCTTTGTGTCAGAGACACCCAAGCTATGGGCTGAGTACTGGTACAACACGTCTTTTCATTCTGCTTCACAGATGACCCCATTCAAGGTATTGTACGGACGGGACCCCCCACACTTGGTGCATTTCGGGAATAGCAGTACTCCCGTGTCTTCAGTAGAGGAGTACCTGGAGGAGAGGGATAGAATGCTGGAGGAGTTGAAAAGACATCTACTGAGAGCTCAACAGATTATGAAGAAGCAAGCAGATGGGTACAGGAAGGACATCCAGTTTGAGGTGGACAGCTAGAGCTTTTGGGGAGAAATCATATTAGGAAAGCTTTTGTATTAAAGTGGGGGAGGGAATTAGGGGGAGGTTATGTTTTGATTGATTGGAATTAGGTTTTTTTGGAGGCTTGGGCTCTAGACAATCTTGTCTAGAGATTTGGGAGAGACGATCCTCCTCTCGAATTGAGGATCTCTTGTATCTTGCTTTTGTGTTTGCTTTGCTTTATTTCCAAGACGCAATCTATCATTCCTAGTTTGATTTGCTCAGATTTCTTGTGTTTTCTCGCTGTTTTTATCAATTTTGTTTAGATTTGCTTGCGAACTCAAGTAAATCCGATAGGATTACTTGCGAACTCAAGTATTTCCTATCACTCTATTGGTAGATAAAATTAGAATGAGTCACCTTAGATGGTTTGGTCATATAAACCATCATCATTCCAATGACCCGGATAGGAGAGTATGTATTAGATTTGGCTTACGTTAAAAAAGGTAGAGGTAGACTTAAAAAGTCTTAGTTAGAAAGTATTAGAAATAACTTTTTTTAATTAGATTTAAATGAGAGCTTGACTCTTAATAGGACACAATGGAGAAAAATTATTCATGTACGTAGTAGCATAAAGGCTTGATATTGTTGTTGTTGTTGTTGCTGCTGTTGCTGCTAGGGCATTTTCCAAGAATGATGGTCTACTTTAATCCAATTTTGATGAGAAGTAGCTAGTGGTTTCCAAAGACATCACTTGCAAGTTGTGCATCACAAATTAACTAGATTGTGTTGAAACATAGAAAAGAGTTTGCTAGGAAGTCACCATTAAGTGAGGCGTCACAATTTAACCCATTTCTTGTAAAAAATGTGTAAATCTGGCTATATCTAAATTAAGATAACGTTTTCTATATGGAATTTGGTGACTTTCAATGGGAAACTTTAGAATTAGTAGACATAATGATTAGGAAAAAGAATTAATATCCCTTATGTTAAGAAATTATTGTGAAACTAGAGAAATCTGAAGATGTTGAATGTTATAGGCAAGTGTGTGTTCAGAGTGTTGACAGTAAGATTATAATGGGGATAACAACAGAGTTAGTGATAATATTGTTGAGGTGAGTATGATTTGTGATATAGTGTTTGATTTATAACGTTAACTATATTAAAAATTTGTCCCCGAATTTGTTGCTATTTGGGCTGTTGGAGGACCTGCTGGGCTTGGAACTGCTGATCTTGATGTTAAAAATGTTGTAGATTGGTAAGACCGTTGCTGGAATGTGCTGGCTGAAGGTTAAAAGCCGTGCTGGAGCTGAAGGTTAAAAGCCGTGCTGGAACTGGAGGTTGTCCGGTGGGAAAAAGTGTAGGGGATCTTGAGGATTCTTGCAGGAATCTTGAAGTTTGCAAGTAAATAAGGCAGTGGAAGGAGCTGGAAGCAACAAACTGCAGCTGGGAACAGAGACAACAGCAGCTGAATTGCATGGGAGGCGACAGTTGAAAGTCCGGACAACTACAATTTGATGAAGATGAACAAGAGTGAAGGACCGGCAAGAGTAGAGGTGGCTGCTATTGCTAATGCTGCAGGAAGTGATGTTCTTGATGTCTATTTTTAAACGCAGCTGGTCTCCAAATTGTTGGTCTTGATGTCTGTTGTTAAAGCAGCAAGTCTTCAAATTGCCAATCTTGAAAGCAGAAGAAAAATGGCTGCCAAATGCTGGAGCGAAGGTGAGAATGCAAGGACTGGTCTAGCTGTCGAGAATGTGCAGGTTGAAGGGTGTCAAATGCAGGTTGGCTCTAGTAGGAGAAGAAGGTATGTGGAAGAATTCTTGCTGTGGCTTGAGATTAGGGTAATGAGAGCATCATTTATTATGCTTCTTGATCTATATCAAGAAAGGGAAGGCACCCTTTGAGTAGGTGTGGATTTCTTATGGAAGAAGAAGGGGAAGAAGAGAGAGTAAAAAGGGTGAAATCAGATATCTTATTTCTTGAGTTCAATTACAATTGTTGGGGTCTATTTATAATGTTTTATATAAACCAATTTTGAGTTTAATAAAAGGTTAGACCAGCTGGTTCAATACAAGTAAAATAAAAGAACATGGAATGGGTTTGGGACTTATTTAATGCTTAAATAATATGCAGTTCGAGTTCAACAAATTTATATTCAAATTGAGCATCTTGACAAGATGAGCCCAACGACGCCAAGGGTGATTCAATCTGAGTTCAAATGAACTCAAATCAAATACTTGATAGATAGTCAAAAATTTTGGGACATTATTTGGAGGACCAAACAATTTTCAAATGTTATATATTTATAGTTAAAACACACGGCTTGATGAGATGAATCCAATAAACCCATGATAACTCAATTTTAAGGCCATTAAGTACTTAAATGCTGAAAAACGATCTATGATCAAATAATTTGATATGAGCTGTCCGATATTATGTTGTAGAATTATGACAAAATGATAATATCGGAGATCTAATATACTTGGCAAATATTGAAATAAGATAGTGGAAAATATACGTAGCTCTTGTTGGCATGTATGATGGAGAGTAGAAGGCGTTCCACTAATACAAATCTATAAAATATAAGGCTAAGCATCAAGGAGAATAATGATTAAATGAAAATGTAAGTTTGGCTAGGGAGAATCGTCTTTGATGTTGGAATGAGTATACATGTGAAAATGTGAAATGAGTATGCATGTGAAAATGTTTGATTAGCTCCAGTGACGGATAAGATTAGAGAGAGTCGTCTTAGATGATTTTGTCATATATAACGTTGGCCTTCCGACGACTCGATTATGAGAGTAGATGTGTTAGATTTGGCCAGAAATATAGATGTAGGCCTAAAAAGAGTAGAAATTATCATTTTTTAATTAGATTTAGATGAGAATTTAATTTTTAATAGAACACAATGGAGAAATTGATTTATGATGTTATAAAGGTTTGATGGAGTTATTATTGTTGTTGTATAAGAGGTTTTCATGCGAGTCCAAACTTCTGAGATTTGTAGGCAGTTCTTACAGTAGAGAGCATTTCCCAAAATTTATGAGATTTCTTAGTGTTATATATATGCAGTTGGGTCATCTGTAAAGAGCATGTCCTTTTAGCGATTTTACTGTGCCAGATGGTGATGTTTCTTTGAACCGAACTACTAATTGGGCACAGATTATTTGTGGAAGTAATGATAGGTTTTGGTCGAAGTATTCTCCTCGGCTTAGGCTCTGTTTTTGACATCTTTTTAATTACTCTCTGAAGTAGTTTTCTATTAAAATTTTTTTATACTAAAAAATTACTTTAAAAAATAATAAAAAAGATATCACAGATGGAGGCTTAGATTGAGGGGATCATTTAAGGCTAAGAAATATTCCAAGAATGGATTTTGAGCTCAAAGCTTTGGCACAAATCTTTGTTTTTATTATTATTTTTTTGAAAACAAATGATATGATAGCCAGTCGATCGCAGTGTGTGAAAATTTGACAAAAATACAAGTTTTTTGTCTATACCAGATTAGGGTAGTTCATAGATTTGGAATATTCAAGACATTTTAAGTTTTTTTTTAATGCATTCTGATGGGGCGTAGAAACTAATGCACCTATGCAGTTCTCTTTGATCTGTTGGTTGGGAGTTTTGACTAGCAATTAAGAAATTTTGGGTTCGAGTCATGTATATGCGATGTGTAGTGAGTTTATCTTAATTGGCCTAAATGTCCCCAACAAAATGAACATCTCAAAAAGACGAATTAAAAATCTTGTAAAGATGACCCCAACGACACCAAATTTGACACAATCCAAGCCCAAATGGGTCCAAATCGAGGACCCGGAACGCATTTGGATGACCAAATCATCTCCAAATGTGACATGCTTATGATTGAATCAAGAAGCTCGATGACATGAATCCAACGAGCCCATATCATCGAATTCTGACATCATTAAGGCACTCAAATACTTGATAAACGGTCTATGATCAAGGGAATCAATATCGGCCGTCCATTCGAACCACTCTCAACATGCCCTTGTTATTCTCCCTATTTATTGGTCATGTCACGCACAAAAAAGTATAAATAAACCCCTCATTCTTCACTGAAGGGGGAAAGAAAAGGAGGAAGGGAAAAAAGAGAGTAGAGGAAGAGAAATCTCTTGCCACCAAGCTCCTTCTCGACCACCGCCACCACTATCGCCAGACTTTTGCTGGACTTCCGCCCGGCCACCAACTGACTCCGAATTTATGCCCAGCCATCGACTATCCCCGGACTTCTGTCTAACCACCAATTATCGTCGGATTTATGCCCGGCCACCGATTGTCGCCAGATTTACTCCCGATCACCGTCACATGATTATGATCTTTCCGACCACCATCGCCCGATTATGATCCTTCTGACCACCGTTGCCTGACTATGACTATGGTTCTTTTGACCACCGTCACTCGACTACTACGGTCTTTCCGACCTTTTTCGCCCGACGACTACGGTCTTTTTGACCTCCGTCGTCCGCCGACTATAATCCTTTCGACCATCATTACCTGATTATGGTCTTTCTGACCTCCTTCGCTCGCCGACTATGGTCCTTCTAACCACCGTCGCCTGACTATGACTATGGTCCTTCTGACCACCGTCACTCAACTACTACGGTCTTTTTGACCTTCTTTGCCTGACAACTACGGTCTTTTTGACCTCCGTCGCCCGCCGACTATAATCCTTTCGACCACTATTACCTGACTACGGTCTTTCCGACCTCCTTCGCTCGCCGACTACGGTCCTTCTGACCACCGTCGCTCGTTAACTATGGTCCTTCTGACCATCGTCACCCGACTATGGTCTTTCTGACCTCCGTCGCCTGCCAACTATGGTCCTTCCAACCACCATCGTTCGACTATGGTTTTTCCGACTATCGTCGTCTGACTACGGTCCTTCCGACCATCGTCGCCCAACTACGGTCCTTCCAATTTACATCGCTCACTGACTATGGTCCTGCCGACCAAACGAACATGTCAACACTAATTCTTCCAACTCCCGCCATGCAATGCTTTTTATATGATGTATGTTTGTTACATCAAGCCAAGGCCTTCCCCCCAAAGAAAGGCCTCATTTGTAATCGACCGCAAATACTTGTGGATTTATTCAAATTGGGCTAGGCCCCGTGATTTTTTCTCCTTTTCAGGGGTTTCCATATAAAAATCTGGTATCTCTTATGAATACCACACCCCTTTCTTTTATCTAATTATGTATTGGATTTTCATACAAAGCTAACACGTTAAACTTTATATTTCTCTACCGCCACGAATATTCAAGGACACAACAAGATTTAAATAATTTTATTCATGATCATAAATGAATCGAACACCAAGTTGTTCAAACTAATTCATTTATCAATTGAGTATTTATAACAATGTTCATTATTATTCAATTAGTTAATTAAGTGATCATAAATGACCTCTAATCAAGTTAATTCATGAGTAATTTGTTAAGCATACTGATTTAACCTAGCATCGTATTTGAGGAATACTAGCTAAAGCAAGGAATACCAGGCCTTATTTCGACTGGCTTGGGATCACTTTGAACGATTATATTGGATGTTTGCATCAAGTCATCTCTGGAATATTAAGATGGCTTACATAAACGGGCTCTACAACTAGCTTCTAGATGATTGATCTTATTTATGTTTTGTTGGGATAGTTTTCTTAGTATTTAAAAAAAAAATTCTATTACACAAATTTCTAGTTCAACAAATTTTTGTACTAGAAAGTTGCTTTAGAAAGTATAAAAAAAATTGTTCCAAACGAAGCCTTACACTTGTCATATTAGCAACTTCGGTAATTGTAGCTAGGCGAGTAATTTTTTATGCCCTGCTTATCGCACTGCTCGTTTCACTTCTAAATGTCTTTTAGTGGAATATGCATTAGAATTTGAACTTTTGTACTAAAAAATTGCTTTAAAAAACAGTAAGAAAGTCGTCCCAAACAAAGCCTTAGAATTTTGCATAATGCCAATATATTGGACAAAAAAAGAATTGTAATTAAAAATATGATGATAACAACCCAAAATATTGCATGATTAGTAAAAAATTTAGTCCACAAAATAGCATAATTAGCATTTTTTTCCAACTACATGTAACTATTATAGAATTAATTAACATTGATGTCACCAAAAAATCATCTTGATCGGGCAAAAATCTCGATCCAAATATGAATTAGAAACTTTCAAAATTAAATTCGGGATCATTCAAACTCTGATTACAACAAACTTATAGTAAATTTAAAAATCTCAAAGAGACGAATCCAAAAAGCCCAAGATCAGTTAAATTTGACATCACTAAGGCACTTAAATGCTCAATAAATGTTTATATTCAAGGGAACTACCAACCATTCGATGGAACACTCTCAATATGTACTTGATCTTTCTCATATTTAATAGTCATGACACTTACAAAAAAGTATAGATAGACCCTCATTCTTCACATGAAGGGAGATAAAAAAAAAGATGAAGGAAGGAAGAAGAAGAGAAAGGCTTTGAGGCTTGAATTATCTTGGAGCTCCATCTCGGCACCACTGCCAACACATTCGTGCCACCAGACTGTCGCTGCTGATCCTCTTGCTAACCATCGCCGTTAAACCTTTATTTCGCAATCACCGACAAGCCTTCCTCCGACCATTATCTCTCATCGACTATGATTCCTCCAACCACCATTGTTTGTCGACTACGATCCCTCTAACCATCGTCACAGTATGATTCTTCCGATCTCCATCTCCTACCAACTACAGTCCTTCTAACCTCTGTCACTCCTCGACTACAGTCCCTCTGGCCTCTGTTGCCAAAGACAATCCTGCCAACTAGACGAACAGGCCAGCATTCTTTTGAGAATAGCTATCATGTTATTCTCCAACTATGTAATATGCTTCATACAATGTATATTTGATATATTGACCCGACACCTTCTCCAAGAGAAGGAAATCATTTGTAATCAACCATCAATATTTGTGGAATCATTTCATCCAGGCAGGATCCCATATTTTTTTCCCCTTTTGAGAGTTTTTCTAAAAATTATGATATCTTTTACGATTTTTTCACCCCTCTCTTATTTATTTATATGTTGGATCTTCGTACAAAGCTAAGACGTTAAATTATACATCTCTCTACCACTATAAATGTTCCAGAATGCAACAAACATAAATTGTCTAACATCAATGAAAATTTTTAGAGAAATTGGGTTTAATATAAAAGGGTTCAAGGCCGTAATTTGGGTCAAAATCGGGTTTCGGGTTGGGTTTGGGTCAAATTCGGAACTGATCTGGGTTCAAACAGGTTGACCCTAACCCGACCCGATTATATAAACGGGTCGGAAGTACAGACCTGGGCCCGACCCGTTGGATTACCGAGTTGACTTGACCTGACACGGCTGGACGGCTATGGCGGGAAGGAGGATGGCAAACGGCAGGGCTCGCGCCGACGACGGGACGGCCGGGCAGTCGACGCAACGCGCGGACAGCGGGGCTAGCAGGCAATCAACGTGATGCGCGAGAGGGCAGCGGGCAGACTCAGACGACGAGCAGTTGACGCAACGGGTGGGACGGCGAGCAGTCGACATGACGTGACGGGCAGTTAGGATGCAACGCGGGTAGCTCTGACGCGACGCGCGGGCAACTCGTTTCAAACAGGTTTCCGGGTCAACTCGTTAGCTTCCCGGGTCAACTCGAACTCGACCTGTTTTTTCAAACATGTCGAATCCGAGAACCCGAATCCAACTCGTTTGCCAAACTGGTCGACCCTAACCTGAAATTTTCTGGTCGGATTCCAGTCGGGTTTTCAGGTCGTGTCAAATATTGACACCCTATTTGACACTAATATGACTCAATTTGAGCCCATTTAATACAAATTTTGATCTGTTTATTGTATTTATTATATGAATCATATAATTTTTTGAAACAAGACGATCTAATTAATTAAAATATGACTCGCTTAACCTCGACATAATCCATCTAACTCAAAACCTGAATTGTAATCAGATCAATTTTGAATTAATTGTTTGTTAATTTTAGGCTTAACCCGAAATTTAACTGAGTTAATCCGAACTTGATTTTTTTTAGTCATAGTTCATTTTCACCTCCAAAATTAAGGCTGCAAGAAAGAAAAAAAAAAAAGAAAACTTGCTCCATCAATCCAATTTCTCTTACCATTTTATGGTTTCATTTCACATTCTTCCCCATTCTCTTTCTCCATTGTTCTCGGCAGCAGCAGCATTGTTGTTTGTAATAGTAGCCAATAGGTAAGGTGGTGGATGCTGTGCGCTTCTCCCTCGCTATTTTTTAAATGATTATTATTTCATAGCTTTCTTGTTTCAGCTGCTGTTTGCTGTCGGTTTCGTTTGAGACAGTTTTCTTACTATTTTATAAAATTATTGTAGATAAAATAAATTTTTAAATTTGTTGTAAAAAGCAGCCTTTTAATACAATTTTTTTTGAAAGCGGTAAAAAATAGTGGCCAAATAGAAATCTTGATTGCGATCTGAAAAGCAAAGTAGTAAGAAAGCAATCACAAACGAATGCTTCGTTTGACAAGATAGTTTTTCTTATGGTTTCTAAAGCATCTTTCCGGTACAAAAATTTTTAGAACTAAATATTTTTGTGCTAAAAAGCTGTTTTAAAAAGCAGTAAGAAAGCCGTCCCAAATGAAGCAGAAGTCTTAGGTTTCGTTTGGAATACCTTTTTTAATGCTTTCTAAAGTAGCTTTTTAGTACAAAAAATTTTTGAATTAAAAATTTTGTATAAGAAAATAACAAGAAAACGGTCCCAAATAAAATCTTAATTAAAAATGTTGGAGAGGGAAAGAAGAGTTATGAAGATGCTCTGAAGGGCATGGAATGAAAAAGGTGCTATGCAGCTCAGTTTTAATAATCTTATTACTAAATCAGATTAATTTTGTCAGTAATTTTTAGCAACTAAACTAATTGAAATATGCTATTTTCATTTATTTAAAGAGGGATGGACATCAAAGACTTTAATATTATAGGAGAGCGAGTGAATAGATCAAGACAATAAACTCAACAAGAGGGTTCAAAATTAAGGTCGGTTAAGAATATATTTGATATAATTCAGAATGTCATATGTAATAATAATCTCAGTGTAAATTTAAAGGCTTTGAAATTCATTTAGTTGTGAAAATGTACAATACATATGGACATAATGTTTTTATTTGAAAAATATTTGATAATAATACTAATGGATTAAATTATTCCATCATTAGGTTGAATTAGTTTAAATTTAATATTTAAAATATAATTTTTTTTTTCAAAATCTATCAAATACATTGACTTTATATTCATATTCCATCCTTAGGTCGAATTAGTTTAAAATTAGTATTCAAATGCAATTATTTTTCAAAATGATCAAATTACAGCAACAATGCAAAACTGTCTATGATCCTCTAACCTTATTCACTTGACAATAATCCTCCGACCTATTTCACTCGACTATAATCCTATGACCATTGTTGCCTAACTATAACCCTCTGACTTTCAATCATCATCGTTTGACTACAATCCTCTGACCAACATCATTAAACTACTGTTCTCTTACCATTATCGCTCAACTCCACTTCTTTGACCTATGATCACAATCATCAGACTATGGTTCTCCAATCATCATCATTCTGACTATAGTACTTCTCCAACCTTCATCACCCACGAAGTCCTTTGATCAATATCATTCGACTATGATCCTTGGACCTCCAACTAGTGTTGGTCGAATTTATTCCTCTAATATTTATATCTCAATTAGGATATTTTAATCATCATCGCCCGACTATAGTACTCTGATTACCTTCATATGAGTATAGGACTCTGACCTCCATCACTCGATTATTATCCTCCTACCATCTTCTGACTATGTTTCTTCAACTTCAATCACCCATTACAAACATGCAACCATCATTGCCCGACAATGATCCTCTGACCATCGGTACCTGACTAATTCTCAAATCATCGTTATCCGACTATGATCCTCTAACCTCTATCGCCCTATTGCTCTCCTCCAACCTCTGTCACTCGATTATGATCGTTTAACCACCATCACCCTACCATGGTCCTCTAACCTGCATTGTCTGATTGCACTCCTCCTATCAGCATCACCTGAATATGATCCTTCAACCTCCATTTCCGTAGTATGATCCTCTGACCAATATCATTTAACTGCAATGCTCTATCTTATGATCTTTTGATTGTTATCAGTTGGTTACACCAAAGCACGTTGAATTCATCACCTAACATTGATAATAATGCCAATACATACCATCCTTTATAAATTGATGCATGCCATTGACACCATCTTTGACACCCAACATCAACAGTGGTATTTATGCTGAAATTTTTGGTATGTGTTCTCTTCTTCTCAAAGGAGTATGTCAAACAAACAAGCAAATGATCTCTTAAAAGATAGCTCTCATATCATAAGGCTCTTCTAATTTCAATCATATAATATGTTTTACATATTATATGTTTACTATACTGAATCAATGACTTCCTCCAAGAAAAGGTATTATTATAAGTAATGACAAATAATAGTTGAATCATTTTACCTGTGTCAGGCCCCGTTATACTTGAATTTTTCACGTAGAAACTCTGATATCTTTTAAAATGTTTGTACTATTCTCTTATATATATGTGTTAGATGTTCATTCAAATGCTGAGAAATCTCTATCTTTCTACTATCAATGAATGTTCTTAAACACAAAAAATTTAATTAAAGAAAAATAGACATATAATATTATAGATTACTAATTTGAAGTTAAGTAAATGATTAATCTTCAAAAAAAAAGTATAGAAAAAGAGAGAGAGAATAAGATGGAAAATAAAATTAATTTTAAATAGTCATTAATTTAATGCATGTTAAAGTAGGAGAAAAGATGCAACTTAATTGATATAATATATTTTTTTAAATTAAAATTTAGTATTCATCATCATGTGTATATTCATTAAATTTTTTATTTATTTTAATTAAATATATAGATAATATGTCTAATATATTAAACCATGTGACTATAAAATAAATATTCATGTTGTGCATGAATGTAATATTTATATATTTCAGTATTTATGTATCATATCCATCTCTACGGCCAGATTCGCTATAGATGCCAGCTTAGATGAGAGGAATTCAACGCGCATTAGGAGCGTTCGCTCGTGGAGTACGCGGCTTTCCCGGCCGGGCCGGTTTGTTCTTCAATTGCCTGAACCGTTTGTTATTTATTATCTCCTTTTTAGCGTAATAAAAATGAATTTTAATTAAAATAAATTTAATAATTTAAAAATTGATTTAATAATCAGTCTTTTTTTTTTATATTTTGAACTCTGTAATAAATATTGCATATACATGTCAATGCACATTTAGTATTTGTTTCGTAGTTTACTAAGGTCTTTATTTGTCATTTTTGAACTGAAACTTTCGGAAGGTCATCTATATTTTAATTTCAGTAAACTTATAGTCAAGTTGAGTGCCTTGATGAGGCGAATCCAATGAGCCCAAAAACATCTAATTTCGACATCATTAAGACGTTTACATTTTGAAAGAATGATTAATGATTGAGAGAATAAATATTGGTCGTCTGATAGAGTACTTTGGATTTTAGCTATATTTATGTGGGGATAATACTTTTAAAAATTTGTAATTAGACTCTTACTCTCAACATAAATGGAGGCTTGAACCCCTATTTGAAGGTTTTAAGAGAGGTTAGAGGCATAAAGAAGCTTGAAGCTCCACCCGAGCATCATTGCATAAACATCGCTCATTAGTTTCCATCAGACCACAACCCGATTGCCTTTGCTAGACCACCCCTCAACTATCGTGATCAAACCCATGCTTGACTATCATTGTTGAAACAACGCTAAATCATTGCCATTGGACCATTACCCGATTGCAGGTGTTGGATCGTCGCCATCCAAACATCATTATCAGATTGTCATTTCCTACCTCCATCACTGGACCATTTCGCCCAACTACAAGCGCCCTACCAACATCACCTGACCATAGACCTCTGATAATCATCGCCCAGCTATGGTCATTTGACCACTATCGCTTGATTATGGTAACCCGCCTGTTGTCCTCCAATTTCCATCTCCCGACCACAGCCGTCCTAAACACCTTCACTATATAATGTTCAACTGACATCCTTTAGCCACCATCGCCTAACCATAGTCCTCTGATCATCGTCGCCTATATACGATCCTCCAACAACTATTGCTCCACTGTAGTTGCTTGACCATCGTCACTCAGTCGTAGTTACCTAACAATAATTAGCTCACAACTGTCAGTCAACTAGGATCCCATGATCACCGTATCCTGATTATGATCCCCTAACCATCGTCACTTGATTGTAATTTTTTACTACCATTGCCCAACTGCAGTCATTCAACCACCATTGCCTAACTATGCTCCTCCAAACACCATTCCCAACTTCACTTCATGTATCATCATCGCTCGACTATGATTCTCCAACCATAGTTGCCACACAACTATCCTCATACCAGTTGCCTAATCACCATCGACTGTCTATGGTCCTCTAACCTCTATTGTTAAACCACAGTCCTCTAATCATCGTTGCTCAACTATGAATATCTAACCATCATACCCAACTATGATCATTTGACCACCATTTCTCAACTATGATCCTCCAATCACAATTTTCTTATTACGATTTTGATGCAACACTAATACAATGACTAAGGATAATGCTACAAACGAAGGCTTTGCATCAAAATTTAGGCCATTCAGCATGCATAACTCTTCATGTAAGCCCATGAATATTTTATAATCCTCCTAAAGTAATTAGAGAATAATTGATAAACTTAATAATTAGAGAATAATTGATAAACTTAATAATTAGAGAATAATTGATAAACTTAATTTAAAATCTCTTGATGGGTAGGTGGGCCATACTAGTCAAGAAGAAAATTTTCATACATTACTTGATTTCAAGTCCACTTTACTTAACTTATTTGGCCAATTCAAATTTTCATTTATTTAGAAGCTTTAAATTTTATTTTATCTCTCTTATTTTCTTTTCCTTTGTATTAGAACAAGTCATCAATTCATGTAATTATATTTTATTAGTTCCTCAAGCTTTCTAAAATTATTTAGGCTTGGAAAGAGGTCTATAAATAGAACATTGCTTTATACTTTTTGATTTATTGAATAAAAAATTATTTTGCTTGTAAAAATTTCAAGTGAAAAGACTCGATAATTGCTCTACTCTTTGGTGAAGCTTTTGGGTTCATTTCCTAGGATTTTGATGAGTCCTTATTTTTTTCTTATCCTTACTCCTCTTTCTCGACATAAATTTCATCTCATATATATAGCCTTGAGTATAACTTTCTCAACCCCGAAAACTATGCAACATCTTATGAAGTCTTTCAAATATTCACCCACATCCCTCATAATCTTACAAAATCTTAACTCTTTAATAACCATAAGATATCATAGCCAAAATTTCAATATAAAAAATATCATAACTCTTTAATCATTAATCTTGAACCTATAAAATACTACCATTGGCTTTATAACATCTCAAACATTTGATTTCGTGTTCGTCATTATTTTTCTTAAAAAAAAACTTTTGATGACTTAGAAATTTGAAGTCCAAATCTATCCAAAATTTAAAATTCTCATTATATCACCACCCAAATAACCCTTTCATCACAATTTTAAGGGAATATCAATCAAGTTGTTTCCTTCATCATATAAATCTTATAGACGCTATATTAGATCCTTTGATCACCGTATTTAAACTATCATCATTTAGCTATTATTATATGGCTACACCAATGCCCTTTGACTTCATCTTATATCATTGACAACACTTTCAACGCACAGTGTTGCTTATAAAATCGATGCACTCCATTGACACAAAGTCTAACTCTCGATATCAGGACGATGATTAGTTGGGCTTCTTAATCTCTGATCTCCCATTCTCAAAGGAGTATAACAAACATAAAATAAATGATATCTTAAAGATGACTCTCACGCTACAAGGCTCTTCCAACTTCCTTCGCATTACACGTTTTATACATTATATTTATCTTATGTTTTATCAACACATTCTTCAATCACATAATAGTTGAATTATTTGAATTAGGCCAGGCCCTATGAGGCTAAGATTGTTTTCTTTTATATGTTGTGTGCTGGATGTTCGAACAAATGCTAAGATATTAAAATCTTTCTTTTTACCATTGCAAACCGTGCAACATGAAACAATTATTATTATTATTATTATGTCCAAAATCATTTTAAATAATTACAAGTTTAAATAAATATGAGTATTATTTTGTTAAAATGTTTAAATAATAGTAAAAGATTTTTATAATGATATAGTATTTTTTTTAATATTATAATAAGATATTACCATATAATAATTTTAATATAAAAATATTTAATTAAGATTTGATATAAAATTATTTTCATTTAATCTATTTACATTTATTAAGAAAATATATTAAGTAAAGGTTGGCTTATAGCCTAAATTATATAAAATTATATTAGCCATATTTGATATATTAGAAAACCTATATAAATGAAATTAAAATTGATATTTATTTTACCGAGTTGTTGTGCTCAAAACACAGTATTTTAAAACAATTTCTATATTTGAATTCGGTCTTATCATAAAGCTTTTTATTTCTATAGTTTCCTGAATTCTGAATTCAATTTTTTTTTATTTTTTTTAATTTGTACTATAAAATATTATAAAAATATTGATATGTTATCAAAAAATTATTTTGATCGGGCACGAATTTCAAGGCAAAATCAAGTTGGAAACTTCCGAAATTCTGGAACCATTAGAACTCCAATTTCAGCAAACTTATAGTTGAACTGAACGTCTTGAAAATACGAACCCATTGACACTAAATTCGACTCAATCTGAGCCCAAATTGATTTAAATCGAAGTTCTAAAGCACATTTAGAAAGTTCAAATCATAAATTGGATGACTAAATGATTTCCAAACATGGCATGCTTATAGTCGAATCGAGCGGCTCAATGAGATGAATACAACAAGCTCAAGATTGCCAAATTCTGATATCATTAAGACATTCAAATTCCTAATAAACGATTTACGATCAAGGGGATCAACATCGGCTGTCCATTCAAACCACTCCCAACTTACCCTTGATCTCCATCCTATTTACTGGTCATGCTACTCTCAGAAAATTATAAATAGACCCTCATTCTTCATGGAAGAGGACCCCAAATAAGGAAGAGAAGGAAGATAGAGAAACTAGAGTTCTCTTGCCACCAGACTCCTCCTCGACTACCGTCAGACCACCGATCGTCTCCAGACTATCGCTGGGCTTCTACCTAGCTACTAATTGATGTTGTGTGAAACCCCTTAAATAAAAGAAGCTAAACTCTTAAACATCGAGGCGCCTTTTGGTGTAATGGTTGGAATTTCATTAAGAAACTCCACAATTAAGCGTGCTTATCCCGGAGTAATTCTTGGATGGGTAACCTACTGGGAAGTTACACCAATAGGAAAAAACCGTGATGCTCTTAGGCTAAAGCGGACAATATCTCGATAATTAAGAGGCTGGGCTGTTACACGCCGGACTTCTACCCGGCTACAAATTGAAGCATGACTTCTGTCAGGCCACTAACTGATGTCGGACTTCCACCCGACACCGACTATGATCTCTTTGACCTCTGTCACCAGACAACGATCTTTCTGATCTCCGTCGCCTGCCGACTATGGTTCTTCGGACCTATGTCGCCAGACTACGTTCCTTCTGACCTCCTTCACCAGACAACAGTCTTTCTGACTATTATCGCCCGCCGACTATGGTCCATCCGACCTTCATCGCTAGACAACAATCTTTCTGACCGTTGTCGCCCACCAATTATAATCCTTGTGACCTCCATCATTAGACTACGATTTTGCTGACCTCTGTTGCCCACCAACTACGGTCCTTTCAACCTACGTCGCCAGACAACTGTCTTTTTAACAATTGTCACTCACAGACTATGGTCCTTCTAACCTCTGTCTCCAGACAATAGTTTTCTGAGCATTATTGCCCGCCGACTATAGTCCTTCCAACCTCCATTGCCTGACAACGACCATTCTGACCATTGTGAGCCAAGCTTAATGAGCTAGTTTAAACTCGACTCATTAGCTCATGAGTCAACTCCTTTAAATATTATTATTATTAAATACACTTAAAATATATTAGAATTCAGGAGTTCAAGTATAAAATTATTCAAAATATTAAAATATTATATCCTAATTTCTTATATCAAGTGATTTTTATTATTTATTTTCTAATTTCTCATTCTTTTCATAATAATTATATCAAGTGATTTTTCTTTTTGTTATAAATGAGTCAGCTCGTAAGCGAGCTTGAGCTCGTAGAATTAACCTCGAACTCGAACATGAACTCGATTAATTAATTAAGGTCGACCTAAAATTAAGACTTCATTTGGATAACTTTCTTATTACTTTAAGCAGATTTATTGTATAATAATTTTTATTTCAATAAATTTTTTTATAAAAAAGTTGTTTTAGAAAACAGTAAAAAAGCTGTATCAAATAAAGCTTAAATGTGACTCGAACTCGACTTGACTCACTATGCCATGAAATTTAAAATATATATTTATTTAAAAAGACCTGTCATTATGAAAGTAAAAAAAAATCTGAAAACTCCATTATTTTTTATTTTCTCGTATCACCTATAAGGAAAGTACGTAACACAGAACTGCCCAAAATCTTGTATTACTAACTCTAACTAGGGGTGTCAAAATTGGGTTACAGGTCGGGTTCGGGTTGAACCCGACACTGACCCACTACTATTTGACACGACACGACATGACTCATTTTTGGTCGGTTTTTCCAACCTGAACCTGACTTGTCGGGTTTCCGGGTTGACTCGACCCGACACGGAATTGGACTGCGGGAGTCTCAACATGAGTGACTAAGCGGGTTAGGCGTACCGCGTGCGGTCTTCCGTCGCTAAGCGATGACTCGGGTGAAGTCGGCGGTGTTAGAGGGACGACGGGGAGAGTCGACGAGGCTATCAGAGACTTGGAGGGAAGGCGGTCGGCGGGGGGAGCCTTGCCCCTAGGATTTAGCCTATGAAGAAATGTTGTCGGAGACTCGGAGGGACGGCGGTTTGTGGAGCCGCGAGACGGCTGTCGGCAGGGCCGCATGACGGCGGGAGAGGCGGACAGCGAGGTCCTTCCGGCCTGGTTGACTCACGGGTCGCAAGTGCAGTGTGCAGGAGGGAATTGTTTCGGGTCGATCGGAGTTAAGCTTGGGTTTCCGGGTCAACTTGAACCTGACCCATTTTTTTGAAACCGATCGGTTTTCTGAACTTAAGCCCAACCCGTTTGACAAACAGGTTGACCATAACCTGAAATTTTTGGGTGGGGTTCAGGTCGGATTTTGTTTGTTGTGCCAAATATTGACACCCTTAATTTTAATAATCTAAAGAACATGTTCTCTCTGGTTCCCATTGAAGGCAAAGCCCCCTGACCCTCTAATTCTGGGAAAAATTATTACGTACGGTGTCCAGACGCATCCACAGGCCAATTCAGATGCATCCAATGCATAGTGCATTGAGTGACGTGATATGTCTGAATTGGTCTCCGGACGTGTCCGGACTCCGCACGTAATAATCTTTCCATTCTAGTAAATTCATTTGCAGACACAAAAAATTACGACAACTTTCTTCTCACTTGAAGGGGCTGTTTGGTATTGGGTTTGTAGAAGAATTTAGGCTGGATTTACGATAAATCCTGACAAATAGTTTTCGAGTGCGCACATTAACTCCAATCCTTCTTAAATCCCGGAATTAGGGATTTACACATAATAAATCCCGTTGTTTGCTGGATTTATGAATTTAGGGACTCTGGGATTTACGAGCTTGCGACCGAATTAGCTCCCGTCTTGAAGGTGGTTTGCAAAGCGATGTCGAAAATACCATTTGACAAAATTAAAGTGAAATCCTAGTTGAAATTGGTTTAAAAAGCTACACCGTACAACATATTTAGCTATTTTAAAGCCAATAAATATGTTTACTTGTTGCTGATTTTGAAATGTCTTTCTTTGAATTTAGAAAAGGGTTTGTTTGTGATTTGTGATTTTATCGTCTTGATTTTTTGATATAAGTTTTAGGGGCACTTAGGCAACAAGGAGGATTTAATTTTATTGGGATTTAGTAAATCTTGTTGGGATTTAGTAAATCTTGTTGGTGTTAAATCCTGGAAACTATTTGGTAAGACATATATTAAATACTAATAAATTCTGAAAAACTATTTAACAATGTAATCTAAGATTTAAGGCTTTTGGTTCATTTAAAATTAAATTTAATATACTTTAAATTTAATTTGTGTGTTAATTATGAGTAACTTGTTAACTTTAATTTTAATTACCTTTAATAAATTATAATGATAAATAATAAATTTAGAAACTAGCTTAAATATTACTAATTACCAAATTATTTATTTAAGTATTAGTAATCAAATTACTTATTATTTTACTAATTATCTAATTATATTCTTAAATCCTAATTAATTAGTTAGTTATTTTTTTGAAATTACAAATTAATTAACTAATACTCATATTAATGATTTAATTAAATATTTAAATATTAAACTATTTTAATAATAATAATATTACTAATAACTATAATAACCAATAAATTACAAATATTAAATAAAATAATTTAATAACAACTATACTACTAATTATTAAATTAAATTACTTAATTATATTATTAATTATTAATATATAAATTATATTAATAATGGTAACTTAGTTTAAATTAATTCATAATTTAGTTGGCCGTCGTCTAGGGTTTGCTTTTCATCTTACTCTCGTGGTCGCTTTTCCTCATCGCCATTTCTTCGTGGCTGCTTTGGCTTCGCGTGCTGTGCCTGCTTCGCGTGTTGTGCGTGCTTCGCACGACCGGAGTTCGCTAGCTCGTAAATCCCAGAGTCCCTAAATTCGTAAATCCGGCGAACGACGGGATTTATTACGCTATAAATCCCTAATTCCGGGATTTTGGAGGGATTGGGATTAATGTGTGCGCTGGAAAACTGTTTGTTGATTTACCGTAAATCCGGCCTAAATTCTGCTGCAAATCCGATACAAAACAACCCCTTAAGGAGAGAAAAAAGTGGTCATAATTTTCTGGGTCTGCAAATGAATTCACCAGAATGAGAGGGTCAGGGGGCTTTGCCTTCAATGGGAACCAGAGAGAATATGTTCTCTGGATTGTTAGAGTTAGTAAAATCCTGGTTCCCTCGGCGCACTGAGCCTGCATATGGGTCCAGGGACTTTTGGATGCCTGATAATAGTTGCAGGGTCTGCTATGACTGTGATGTACAATTCACTACGTTTGTTCGAAAGCACCATTGCCGGCTATGCGGCCGTGTTTTCTGTGGGAAGTGTACTTCTAATTCGATCCCTGTTCCATCAGTTGACCAAAAGAATAAACAGTTGGATGGGGATAGGGTTCGTGTCTGCAACTTTTGCTTTCAGCAGTGGCGGCAGGAAGTACCTCCAGCAGCTAATGTAATCTTGACATCAAATGCCGGCATGGATGATTCATCTTTAACAGATAGTATGGTTAGTACCAGATCCAGTTACACGCTTAAGAGTAGTACCATGACCGCTTGTTCCGTTTCTTATTCTAAAGAAACATACCAACGAGTTTCTTATGGGTCCCCTTCTAGCTCTGTTCAATCTGGGATCATGGAGCTTGGTACTAATAAGCAAGACACTCTAATGCTGGGAAGGAATATGAATTCTGCTGCTTACATAGGCAATACTTGTTCTAATAACTTCGGTTACTGCATGAACAGGTAGGTTAATTTTTCACATGAAACTATACTCAGTGATAGAAACGTTTCTTCAGTTATGAGCCACAAGAATTTGTTATATTGGAAGCATGAAAGCTAAATATTTCTGCAATTATAATCAATGTTTCCTCTTAAACGTAATTTCTGTTGTTGAGCAGATCATTTATAGATTGGCCGTCATTATGTGATTAGATTATATCATAAGAAAAGTTTCCTTCACATTGACACTTGAGACTCTTACCTTTTAGCCTGTTTTACCTATGGTAGCTTAGATCTGATTCTCGGTGGTTCTTTAATGGTCATATAAATCATCTGCCTTTTTGTGTAGAAATACTAGATATGTTAATAGTTTTTCTTAAAGAAAATTTGGTGCAGGTCCTCTTTAATGAGTTCAATCTTTCCAATATTCGTTAGCCTCTTATAATGAATCCAGGATTTGAAACTCGTGACTTGTTGTATCTAAAATGTATGCACTGCATTACATCCCTCCATAAAACTGCTTTCAAGTATTGTAAAAAGTTGTTTTCTTTTCCTCATCCTTACCTTTTGCCCTCAATTAATAATAGAGTACCTGCAATGTTAGTTAAAAGGAAGAAACCAAAAATATAAGAGTAGCAGAAGGAATGATCTCAGTTCAATTTCTATTTATAACATGGTATCACCGCATATAGCTACAGTGAGAGTTCTTTATATAAGTAGTGAAGAAGAGTCCAGAAGATGTAGAGCTATAAAACGGTTATTGCCAGTGATGGTGGAAACTGCCTTGGCTGAGTAGTGGTAACCGGATAGTGTTTGATGCTTGAGGTACAATTTATGTGGTCTAACAGCCCCCCTCAAATTGAGCATTGGCGGATCGAATGCTTAAGTTGTTGCGCAGCTCCAAAAATCTGGATGGAGGAAGTGGCTTGGTCAGTAAGTCTGCAGGTTGATCTAATGAGCTGATATGCTGAATGTTGACCTCTCCATTGTTAATGTGATGTCGAATAAAGTGATAGTCTATTTCAATGTGCTTTGTACGCGCATGAAATACTGGATTGTGGGCGAGTGCTATGGCGGATGTGTTGTCACAGTAGATGGGTGTTGGGTTGGTTTGAGGAGCTTGAAAGTCAGCAAGGAGGTGGCGCAATCAAATGACATCGGAGGTGGCTGAGGAGAGTGCTCTATACTCGGCTTCAGTGGAGGATTTGGTGACAGTGGTTTGCTTTTTGATGCACCATGAAATGAGTGTATTGCCGAGATAAGTACAGAAACATATGACGGATTTTCGATCGGTTGAATCACCGGCCCAGTCCGCGTGCGGAGTTGTAGTGAGTCTGGTATGAGGGGAAGCCCGAAATGTCTTGTGCCTTGTATGTAGCGTAGGAGACGTTTAAGAGCAAGATAGTCTGCGATAGTGGAATCGTGCATATGTTGACAGATGCTGTTAGCAGCGAATGTGATGTCTCGTCTGGTAATTGTGAGATAGTTGAGTGAACCAGCAAGTTTGCGATAAAGATGAGGATCGTTGTATGGTTCTGTCGCGCTGAAGCAGGTGGACTGTTTGAGACATAGGAGCTTGCATGGGTTTGCAGGTTATGAAGCCCGCTGCATTGAGAAGGTCTGTTGCATATTTGGTTTGATGGAGAAATAATCCTTTGTCTGTTCTGTCAATTTGAATGCCGAGGAAGGTGGAGACAGTGCCCATTTGTTTGAGTGAGAAAGTGGACTGTAAGGTGGAAAAAGTGTCTGAATAGTTGGAGGATGATTGCCCGTCAGCAAGAGACCGTCCACATATATTAAGTGGTAAAGTTGAATGTCTGACTGATTTTAAATGAGTAGGGAGGGATTGGCTTTGCTAAAGGAGAAGCCGAATTTTAGAAGAAAGGATGTAAATTTGTTGTACCACTGCCGTGAGGCTTGTTTGAGGCCATATATGGCCTTGTGCAGCTTACACACGTGGTGAGGATTCTGAGTGTCCTCGAATCCTGGCGATTGTTGCATAAAAATTTCTTCGGATAGTTCTCCATGAAGAAAGGCATTATTGATGTCAAACTGGAGGGTGGGCCAATTCCGATGAAGAGCTACTAGGAGAAGAATGCAAATTGTTGGCATTTTGGCAACTGGACTGAAGGTTTCGCGGTAGTTGATGCCAAACTCCTGAGTGAAGCCTTAGCTACTAAACGAGCTTTGTAGCGTTCTACTCGACCATCCGGATGGTATTTAATTCTGAAGGTCCATTGACATCCAAGAATGGGTTTATTAGGTGGTGGAGCAACTAGAGACCATGTTTCTTGCTTCTGAAGTGCAAAGAATTCGTCAGACATTGCCGTTTGCCATTCTGGTAACTTGGTAGCTTGGAGGTAGGTGTTGGGAATGAGTTTAGACTGAGGATTAGTAAAGAGATCAAAGATGCGTTTGGGATGTTGGTGGCCGGTTTTGAGACGAGTTTGCATGGGATGAAGAGAATGAGTGGGTGGTATGGTGGTTGGTGGAGTGGGTAAGTGAGGTGGTGAAGGCAATGTGGTAGATGTATCAGAAGTTGTAGATGTATCAGAAGTTGAGATTTGGGTTGAGAGAAGTGGACTGGAGGTGTATGGAGGAGTTGGATCGGTTGCCTGAGCATGGGATTGATTGAGTGTAAGAGTGGAGGTGGGTATAAGAAGGAGAGGTGAGGTAGATGTTGTGGTGGAGGGAGGAGTGGGAGGAAGCGTGGAGGAGGAGATTTTATATGGAAAGATATGCTCGTGAAAGACCACTTGTCTAGAAATATGAAGTTTGTTAGTTGTAAGGTTGAGACATCGATATCCTTCGTGTGTGGTTGAGTAGCCTAGGAAGAGATATTCTTGGGAGCAAGGAGCTAGCTTGTGTGGTGCGAGGGGTTTAAGCCATGGTAAGCAGAGACTGTCGAACGTCTTGAGGTGAGAATAGGAGGGAAGGCGACCGTAGAGTAAGTGAAATGGTATTTGAAGGTCTCGAGCTTTGGTTGGAAGACGGTTGATTAGGTAGTTAGATGTGAGAAGCGCTTCAGCTCAAAATGCATGTGGAAGATTGGCAGCGTGGAGAAGGGTGCGGGTTGTGCCGAGGAGATGACGGTGCTTGCGTTCCGCAAGACCATTCTGTTCTGGAGTATGGAGACAGCTTAATTGTTGCATGATGCCATGTTGATGCAGGAATGAAATGAAGGCAGTGCTTGTGAACTCGCCGCCGCCATCAGATCGTAGGATTTGAATGTGGGAATGAAAAGTTGTTTTAATCATTTTGTAGAATTGCTGAAATTTGGAGAAGGTTTCGGCCTTGGTATGCATTAGAAACAACCAAGTGAAACGAGTGTGTTTATCTATGAAAACAACGTAGTAGCGAAAACCGTTTAGAGATGAAATGGGAGCCGGACCCCAAACATCAGAATGTATTAACATAAAATGTTTGTTTACATGAGATTTGCTTAAAGAGAAAAGTAGCTTGTGGCTTTTCGCCACATTACAAGAGGTGCAAATAAAAGGAGGGGGAGTACATATAGAGGGAACTAAAGTAGCTAGAGCTTACAGAGTTCTGATGTTGGGGTGGCCTAAGCGAGCATGCCAGGGGTTGGATGGAACGATTGCTGTGTGTAGAGCTGTTTGAGGGTGGACAGTTGATGTAGATACTGAGTAGAGGCCGTCTCGACTAAGTCCACGGAGTAGAATTCGATTGTCCAGTAGATCCTTGATAAGAAAACCGTTAGTGTCGAAAGAGATAGAGCAATTATTATCGGTGGTTAGTTTGTGGATTGAAAGCAGGTTGTGGGAAAGAGAAGGTACGTGAAGTAAATTATGTAGATGAAGCTTACGATTGGAGTCTGGGAGCGGGAGAAGGTCTCGGCCGGTGTTTTGGATCGGTAATGAGCTACCATTGGCGATGGATATTGAGTCTGAGCCTGTGTAAGGTGTTGTGTAGTGAAGATTGTTGACGTACGAGGTAAGATGTGTTGAAGCTCCTGAGTCCAAGACCCATTTGTTGGTGGAGACGTACGATGGGCTGGCGAGAAGAGCTCGTTTGTTGTTCACAGAAGTTGGAGCATAGGCTGGATTGTTTCGATGCGAACAATTTAGAGCAATGTGTCCAAATTTGCCATAGATTTGGCATGTGGGTCGATTGACGGAGGGGTTGGTAGGACTGCTGCTTGAAGATGTGTTGGTTGTTGTCCTGAAGGAAGCTCCACGGCCTCGATATCCTCTGGATTGAGCTCGACCGCGAGTGGTAGAAGGGTGCGCTGCATACAGGGCAGTATGTTCGGATGGTTGGGCAGTGTCCCTTTGGAGATCCGATTGTTGGATAATTTCATCACTGCAAAGGAGTGAGTAGAGTGCATCCAGACTGACTAGTAGTTGGGATGTGCGAATGGCAGTTTTAAAGGGATTGTATGACGGATGTAAGCCATTCAAAGTGTATAGAATGATGTCTTCTGGATCTATGCGAGAGCCTGCTACTGCTATATTGTCCACGAGTGTCTTGATCTGAGCCAGGTATTGCGACATCGTGCTATCTCGCATCTGTACGTGATCTAGCTCATTTTTGAGTTGGATGACCCTAGACCGATTAGTCGGTTGCAGGCTATTCTCAAGTGTTTTCCAAATTTCACTAGCAGTAGAGAGGTGCAGAATATAGAGTAACACAGATGGAGATATTGTGGATAAAAGGGCAGAGACCAAGTTTTGTTCTATGAGATGCCAGAGGCGATGATCTGTAGGATTGGTTTCGGCAGTTGCAGAGGAAGGTTTTGTTACTTGTCCGGTGAGATGTCCGTCGAAGCCATTTGCAGAGAACAGTTTTAGAATCTGTATCCATAAGATGGGATAATTGTCAGTTGTCAGCGGATTGGGCACAATGGATTTAAGGTTGATCATCAGAAACTTAAGAGGGAAAGGGATGGTGAGGTCAGTCATGGTTGCCGATAGGGAGGATGCAGGTAGAGCCGGAGTGGATGAATCCTAATCGGCCATTATGATGAGTAAAAAAAATGAAAGGGGATTAGTACCCGATATCTGATATCATAATAGAGTACCTGCAATGTTAGTTAAAAGGAAGAAACCAAAAATATAAGAGTAGCAGAAGGATTGATCTCAGCTCAATTTCTATTCATAACATGGTATCACCGCATATAGCTACAGTGAGAGTTCTTTATATAAGCAGTGAAGAAGAGTCCAGAAGATGCAGAGCTGTAAAGCGGTTATTGCCAGTGATGGTGGAGACTGCCTTGGCTGAGTAGTGGTAACCGGATAGTGTTTGATGCTTGAGGTACAATTTATGTGTTCTAACAATTAATACGTATATAGAAATTTCTTCTTGGATAAAGGTAGAATCTTCTATAGGTCATTACTACTTTCAGTCCAAAACCCCAAATAGCTATAAGGTGAATTGCAAAAGCAATCCAAAACCATATGCTACCTTACGCTGAAGCCAAACTGTGTCAATTCTACATATGAAAATCACGAAGTCTCTTGTAAGAGCATAACTTCATGTATTTGAAAACATCCCTTTGTAGTTCAAAATAGTGAGCCATATATGGATATTCTGAAGTGTAACATTTGAACCTTGAATTAACTACAAACCAAACTAGCTTGAGTCCATGCCAATCCACATATGTCAACCTAGCCTTAGGGAATCAAATTAATATAGAAGACACACCGTTCCCATAAGTGTTCATCATAGGCTTGTCCATGTCTCCAATTTTTGAAAAGTTATAAAATGAAATAGAAGTACTAAAATAAATGTGCTAAGTCAAAATTTCAAATAAATTTTTGCCAAGTGTAAACCACATCACCATCATAGGGTGTGGCTTTATATTTTAACAATTGATACTTCAAATAATTCTTTTATTTTTGTCTAATTCTTTTTTGCAAATGGAAATTTCAAGATGAAAATTTTCTTTTTCCAATTTAATTTTTTTAGCCTCAATACATGACAATATGCTGAAATATGTGGCTTGTTGTATCTATTGGGCTTCATTCATCACCATCTTCATTTGCCTTATCCCACTTTATGAATCATTTTTTTTCATTCATTCCTACTAAGTGCTTCCTAAGATGTTATATTTATTTTTTGCAAACCATTTTGAACAATTTTTATCCATGTTATTTTAGTTCTACTTCTATTTCGTAATCCTCCAATACTAAATTTATCTACTCAATGGGAACCTTTTCTTGTACACGTCCAAACCGCTTAAGTATAATTTCAATTACCTTATTTTCAAAAGATGTCATTCCAACCTTTCCTATAATATAATTATTCTTTTAAATTTGCTGCACATTTATTTTAACATTCTATTTCTTCTATGCTCAACTTAACTATCAACAATATTTTACTGTTTAATTCTCAACTCCATACAACATTGTTGACCTAATTGTGGTTTTTTAAAAATTACCTTTTGGTCGGCTTCGTGCTATCCTCTTATCACATAGTATTCAATAGAAACTTTTCCATTTTAACCACCTCTTAGAAATTATATACTCATCTATCACTATTGTTTTATATAATAAATTCAAGGTACTTAAACCAAACACACATGTGTCACTTTATCTTCTAACAATATTGATTGATGAATTTTAATATCATAGTGATGCAGGACTTAATATGTTTTGAATGAAAACTGGATTTTGCACGGTTTATTTAAAGAGCAATTGGCTGATTAAATCACTAGCACTTCGAACGATAAGGTAAAACAAGGGAGGGATGCTTGCGTTTAGGCTAAACCACATATAACGATGCTAGAACAAACAAATAGTTTAGAGAATCAAAGTAAAGCTTAATATAACAGTTGTTCATGCATAATTCCTCACTTAACAATAAGACAAGTAAACATAAAGGAACACTCAAATAACCCTACGTTTACTAAGCTCTAGCACTAGAAGCGGTTTAGATCTTGTATGATTCCGTCATCACCTACAAGGTTAGGAGGAAAACGACGTAATTGACGAAGTAAGAAAGTTCACCTTAACCGGAGAGGAATCGTTGTCGGATAGTCTCCACTTGTTTGCCGATGGTATAGGTGAAGGAACATAGGAGGTGAGTGAAGTAACCTCTGAGCGGAGGAGTATCCGGAAGGGAAGCACTCGTGAGTCGGCCACGGATGGTCCACCGGCCTTTTGTACGTTGGTCGTCAATCGTATCCACCAAAGTGATGTGGATCCGGTCGAAGTATTCTTCGACGGTGTTGTCGAAGTCAAATTCGACGTCGAAGAACGGGGAATGGAGGATGTCGATGTTATCTGATAGGAAATACTTGAGTTCGCAAGTAATCTTACCGGATCTACTTGAGTTCGCAAGCAACCATAAGCAAAATTGATAAAAACAGCGAGAAAAACACAATAATTTGGAGCAAATCAAACTAGGAACGATAGATTGCGACTTGGAAATAAAGCAAAGCAAATGCAAAAGCAAGATACAAGAGATCCTCAATTCGAGAGGAGGATCGTCTCTCCTAAATCTCTAGACAAAATCGTCTAGAGCCCAAACCTCCAAGGAAACCCTAATTTCAATCAAACAAAACATAATTCTCCCTAATCCCCTCATCCCCTTTAATACAAGAAGTTTCCTAATTAGATTTTCCTCCCAATGCCTTAGCCGCCCCCTCCTCCTTGGTTTGAATTTGGTTTTAGTGGGTGGGACCCACCCCTTTGGGCGGACAAGCAAGGAAGGAGGCGGATGAATTCCGCCTCCTATAGACCTGAACCGGCCCTTGGGCTGGCTGGGCCGATTAAGGTAAAACCGGCTTATCAATACCGCCCTCCCAAAGAATCACCTTGTCCTCAAGGTGAAAGCAAGGAAACTGATGTTTCACCCTCTCATATGGTTCCCACGTGGCCTCGTAGTCAGGAAGGTTCTTCCACTGGATCAACACTTCCTTAGTTCCATCTTCTTTCTGGCAAACCCCCATCAGCTCTAAGGGTTCCAGGATCACCTCTAAATCCTCCGTGAGTGTCGCCGGTAACTCGGGGTTGGCTGTGTAGTCGCCAAGAGCCTTTCTCAACTGTGATACATGAAAAATCGGATGTATAGTAGCCGTTGGTGGTAGCTTCAGCCGATATGCTACTGCTCCGATCTTCTCCAGCACTTCATAAGGCCCAAAGTACCTTGGAGCCAGCTTCTCATTTCTCCTGTTGGCGACTGTCTTCTGTCTGTAGGGTCGGAGCTTCAATAATACCCTCTCCCCTACCTCAAACTGGATGTCCTTCCTGTGCCCATCTGCTTGCTTGTTCATAATCTGTTGAGCTCTCAGAAGATGCCTTTTCAACTCCTCCAGTCTTCTATCCCTCTCCTCCAAGTACTCCTCTACTGTAGACACTGGAGTACTGCTACTCCTAAAGTGCACTAAGTGGGGAGGATCCCTTCCATACAACACCTTGAATGGAGTCATCTGTGAAGCTGAATGAAAAGAGGTGTTGTACCAGTATTCCGTCCATGATAGCCACTTAGCCCAAAGCTTGGGTGTCTCTGATGCAAAACATCTCAGGTAAGTCTCCAAGCTCCTGTTCACTACTTCCGTCTGGCCATCCGTCTGTGGATGATAAGCTGTACTCCTTTTCAGAACTGTTCCTTGTAACCTGAACAACTCTCTCCAAAAATGGCTGAGGAACACCTTGTCCCTATCTGATACTATCGCCTCTGGTACTCCATGCAATCTGACCACTTCTCTGATGAAAGCTGAAGCCACTGTCACTGCGGTGTACGGGTGTCGGAGGGGGATGAAATGAGCATACTTGCTCAATTTGTCCACCACCACTAAAATCACTGTGAACCCTTCTGAACGGGGTAGCCCATCTATGAAATCCATGGATATCTCTTCCCATACTCGTCCCGGTAGAGCCAAAGGCTGTAGTAGTCCTCCTGGTGACATAGCCATGTATTTGTTCCTCTGACAGATCTCGCATCTGGCTACCAAATCCTCTACATCTTTATGCATCCCCTTCCAGTATAACTCCGAGGCTAGTCTTCTGTATGTCTTCTACACTCCTGAATGGCCCCCTACAGCGCTTCCATGAAACTCCTGGAGCAAGCTCGGGATGTGGATCGAGGTTCGGGGCATTACGAACCTTCCCTGATATAGCAATTTGTCTCCCTCCAGCGAGTACCCTGGGTGGCTACCCTCTTCCCTCAGCAATTCTGCCCGGATCTTTCCCAAAGCCTCATCCCTAGCACTCTCTTCTCTGATGGCCTCCCAGTCAAGCATCAAAGGAACCGATAGTGTTACTGTCTGCAGCTCCCCCATACATCTGGACAAGGCATCCGCCGCCTTATTCTCCACTCCGGGCCTATACTGGATCTCAAAATCGTACCCCAGCAGCTTGGACAGCCACCGCTGATGCTCTTCTGTCACCATCCTCTGCTCCAGTAGATACTTTAAACTCCGCTGATCTGTTCTGACAATGAAGTGCCTCCCAAGTAGGTAGGGCCGCCACTTCTGGATGGCCAAAACGATGGCCATTAATTCCCTCTCATAGACTGACTTCAGCTTGGCTCTGGCGGTCAGTACTTGGCTGAAATAGGCAATGGGCCTACGACTCTGCATAAGCACTGCACCCAATCCGTATCCGGATGCATCTGTCTCCATGATGAAGGTCTGAGTGAAATCTGGCAGGGCTAGGATCGGTACTGTAGTCATGGCCTTCTTCAGGCTCTCAAAAGCTGATGTAGCCGCCTCCCCCCATAGGAACCCGTCCTTCTTCAACTGCTCGGTGAGTGGCCACGCTATAGTGTTGTACCCCTTTACGAACCTTCTGTAGTACCCGGTCAGTCCTAAAAATCCCCTCAACTCCTTCAGATTCTTTGGCACTGGCCACTTAAGCATTGCCTCAATTTTGGACTGATCTGCTGCTACCCCTTCCCTTGATACCACATGGCCCAAGTACTCTACACTGCCTTGTGCGAAGCAGCATTTCTTCAAGTTGGCCCTCAGCTGGTGCTCATGCAGTACCTCCAACACTTTTTTCAAATGCTCCCAGTGCTCCTCCTCTGTCTTGTTGTAGACCAAGATATCATCGAAGAACACCAACACAAATCTTCTGAGATAAGGTTTGAAAACCTTATTCATAAGGGCCTGAAAAGTAGCGGGAGCATTGGTGAGGCCAAAAGGCATCACCAGGAACTCATAGTGTCCCTCATGAGTTCTAAAGGCCGTCTTGGGTATATCCTCCTTCTTCATCCGGATCTGATGGTATCCTGATTTCAAGTCTATCTTGCTAAAGATCACGGTTCCACTCAATTCATCTAATAGCTCATCAATGACCGGTATAGGAAACTTGTCAGGGACAGTTTCCTTGTTGAGGGCTCGGTAGTCCACACAAAAACGCCAACTGCCATCCTTCTTTTTCACTAATAGAACGGGACTAGAGAAAGGACTGATGCTGGGTCTGATGATTTCTGCCTCCAACATTTCTCTAATCAACATTTCAATTTCATCTTTCTGGAACTGAGGGTAGCGATACGGACGTACACTGATGGGTGAAACTCTCTCCCTTATCACAATGGCGTGCTCCTGCTCCCTCTGCGGTGGCAATCCCTGGGGTGGCTGAAAAACCTCTTGGAACTGCTGAATCAACGGCTGAATGGAGAGGGGTATGTCCCCCCCTTCTTCTAATCCTGCTCCCTCCAAACTGTGCAGCTCCACCAAGTATCCTCCTCCTGCCAACTGTATATCCTTCACCATAGTTTTGAGGGAAACCATGGCTTTAGATAGCCTTGCATCTCCCTTAATCACCACCTTCCTTCCATCTATCACTAACTCCATCGTGAGTGCTCTCCAGTTCACCTTGGTGTCTCCCAAAGTCTGCAGCCATTTCATCCCCAAGATGACATCTGTACTCCCCAGCTCCAGTGGAAGAAAATCTTCCTTCACCTGAATCCCCTGGATAGTCAGTAGCACTCCTCTACAAATTTCCTGGCCCTTCTCCACCTTCCCCGTACCCATCATCACTCCGTAGCAACCCGTATCCACCAATCTCATTCCCATCTGATCGACGACCTGAGAGGAGATGAAATTGTGGGTAGCCCCACTATCAATCAGCACCACTACCTCTCTGTTCTCGATCTCCCCCTTCACCTTCATAGTATGATTCGTCGTGAATCCTACTACTGAGTTCAAGAATACCTCAGCCAGATCCAGGTGCATTTTCTCCTCCATCTCCTCCTCTGTCTCCTCCTCCCCTCCCTCCTCAGTTTCCTCATCATCACAGACGGTGAGAACCTGAAGAGTTCGGTCCTTGCATCGATGCCCTGGCGTATATTTTTCATCGCACCTAAAGCACAACCCCTTAGCTCTCTTCTCCTGCATCTTCTTCTCTGTCAGCCGCTTAAAATTTCCCCCGCTTCCACCTCCTCCTGTCCTCTCCTTGGTGGTTTCTCGATTCCCCCCTGTTGCAGGGAATTTCGGTGCTAGATGGGTGGTCGTCATCCGGTAAGTTCCTCCGGTGCTGCTACTCCTAGCCCCCCTCTCCAGATTTCTCTGATTCTCCACCAGCTGGGCTAACTTCATAGCCTCCCCCAAGTCGCGGGGCATCAGCACCTTCACTGCTGCTCGGATCTCCGCCTTCAACCCCTTCATGAAATTTCCCTCCAGTACTGTATCCGAGAGTCGCTCCACCCTGCTGGCTAAGTGCTCAAATCGCTCCCGGTAGTCAGCTACATATCCCTCCTGTGTCAGAGCAAAGAACTGCTCATAGAAATCTCCTCCCCGATCGGTTTGGAAACGTTCTATGATGCAATCCTTGAATTCTCTCCAGGTCCTGATAGCCCTCCTTTGGTCTCTCCACTGATACCAGGAAAGGGCTTTTCCTTCCAAGCACAAGCCCGCTGCTGTCAGCTTTTCCTCCTCTGTCAGCCCATTAACTGCGAAGTATCGCTCAACCTTGTAAATCCACCCATAAGCATCCTCTCCTTCAAATATGGGCATCTTTAGCTTCCTCACCTTCTGATCCCCACCATGTCCCCGTAAGCATCCATAATTTCCCCTCTCCCATGTGCTCGAGCCCCCCCCATGTCTCCCGATCCTCCCTTGCTCTACCATGTCCCAAACCCCCTTCGAAATCCCTCCTTCTGTCTTCAAAATCAGCAACTCGACGGCCATAGTATCCTTCCCGGTGCTCCCACTCCGCACCTCTTGGCTCCACCCCTCCATACCCTTGTCTCTCTCCGTATCTCCCTCCTCTCTCCTCCCTCTGGAAAGGCTCCAGATGGGGTCTTCCTCTTCCCCCTTCTACGATTTCCACCTCTTCTTCCTCCTTACGGATTTCAGATTTGGTGTTTTTCGCTTCGGGGCCCTTTGCCTCAGATGCAGCCGTTTGGGTTTGGAATTCCAACATCTTCTTCATCATATCCCGTAGATCGGCCACTTGTCCTTCCATGGAAGACATCCTTTCCTCCACGGTTTCCTTGATTTGATTCATCTCCCCTTCGATCCTTTCTTCCAAAGCATCCACTTTTTTGGCCGCCATCGCAATCCGGAGTTTGCAGATTCACGAAATCTGATTTTTGAAGTAAAAAAAACAGCAACTTCCCCTCTTTCCGGCCAAAAATCTGCTGCAGGAATTTTCCGAAATCAGCCCTCCACCAGTCCCAAGACTTGCTCTGATACCAATTTGATAGGAAATACTTGAGTTCGCAAGTAATCCTACCGGATCTACTTGAGTTCGCAAGCAACCCTAAGCAAAATTGATAAAAACAGCGGGAAAAATATAATAATTTGGGGCAAATCAAACTAGGAACGATAGATTGCGACTTGGAAATAAAGCAAAGCAAATGCAAAAGCAAGATACAAGAGATCCTCAATTCGAGAGGAGGATCGTCTCTCCCAAATCTCTAGACAAAATCTTCTAGAGCCCAAACCTCCAAGGAAACCCTAATTTCAATCAAACAAAACATAATTCTCCCTAATCCCCTCATCCCCTTTAATACAAGAAGTTTCCTAATTAGATTTCCCTCCCAATGCCTTAGCCGCCCCCTCCTCCTTGGTTTGAATTTGGTTTTAGTGGGTGGGACCCACCCCTTTGGGCGGACAAGCAAGGAAGGAGGCGGATGAATTCCGCCTCCTATAGACCTGAACCGGCCCTTGGGCCGGCTGGGCCGGTTCAGGTAAAACCGGCTTATCATTATCGTCTTCGTCAAGTACTAACCCGTAATTCCATGCGGGCACTTTCATTCATGTTGTTTGTAGGACGACAAGTAGTGAATGATGAAGCTTTGCTGCCCTTGATGTCTTCCCAAAGAGAATGATGGTTTACTTTGAGAATCCAAGGGGGAAGAGGGTGGAGAAGGTGGCCGGCCAAGAGGGGTGGGGTTGGGGAAGGGTTAGGGTTTTGGAGAAGAGAGGATTCTAAAATCTGAAATTGATTTTAGAATAGGGCTTGGAGGGAATTAGGAATTAGAAATTTGAATTAATTTCTAAATGATGTAGGACTTAAAGTGGAAAGAGAGAGGGAAATTGGGAGGGAGAGGGGGTGGGTAGAGAGAGGAGGAACCCCTATGGGGCCGGCGGCATAGGGATATGGGGAGAGGATTTTGGGAGGCCTTTAATGCTTTCCTAAATGAGAATATTAAATTTGGAAGGAAAGATTCATTCCAATTTAATTCATAATTCAAAAAGGCTAAGGTTTTGAAACTTTCCTAAAATAAGAATTGTATTTTAGGTAATGATTTTAAATTCAAATTGATTTGAATTCATTCATTAATTAGATTACCTAAAATATAAAACTAAATTAGGAAGGGTTTAATGGCACACAAGGGGGAAAGCCAAGGGGTAGGGCCGGCGGTGTGGGGGGGCTTGGCCGTGGGGTTGGGAGGGTGGCCGAGAGGTGGTGGTGGGGTGAGGGGTTCGGTTTGGAGGGGGGGGGGGGGGGGGAGGCCGACGGGTGCAAGAGAAGGGGGAAAGACTTTGAGCCGACGGGTGGAGGGGAGGGAGGAAGCCGGTGGTGGGGAGGGAGGAAGCCGGCGGTGGGGGATTGGGGGAAGGGGAGAAGAAAAGGAAAATAAATGACCACGAACCCGACACGTCTAGGTTGGTGGGTGATGCACGATTCTCCCTCTCCTAGGGATCCTCTTCCAAAGCTCTCAACTATCAAGCTCTCAAGACAAGATTGCAGGAAAATTTTCAATAATCATTCATCATCATCAAAAAAAGACTAAAGGGTCTATATATAAGCCTCATACAAAGACTCAAGAAAGAAAAGACGGCATTGCCCTTAGGGCTTACAAACAACTCCCTTAAGTAAGGGTAAAGACAATCAACTGAAATAAAAGAAATAAAACAACATAATAAACTTAGAAATATAAAGACTCGATCGTGGCCGTAGATCGACGGCCACGTCTACGATAAACTTTCTAAGTATGGATGTCCTCATCACATAGTCGCTAAAATTACATGCCATATGCTGAGATCCAATCGAGAGTATTTTGTTCTATTATCTTGTTAAAGGTGAGATCCGTAGTTGTGTACGTATGAATAGCTCTGCAAGTCAAGGGCATTTTGATTGTTTCAAACACACCTAGCCGGTGATATCTACATTTGCAAAAGGGTTTAGATTTATATTTTAGAAAGCTTTGGGATGTACATCTAGTTTTGTAAAAAATGACGCGCTAGTTGCAAGTGTGAGGAACTTATTTTCAGAATTTTAATTATGTTTTTTTAAAGCTTTTTGAATATTCCTCATCCGTCTCTTTTATCATAGAAACTTGTGTTTAAATATAGTAGTTGGTGATCTATGTTTTCAATTCCACCAATCTTCTTCCTTCGTAATTTACATGTTTCTAACCCACTTTCAGGAATTATCAGCATAAACTTAAAAACATTCTTGTTCAGCTTTGATATGCTTCTCCTAATAATGTCTTTTTTTGGGGAAATGAAAATACTTATGTTCAAATGATCTGACCTTCATACTTTTGTTTATTTATGTTTTCAATAATTCTTACTATAGTGTCAAGTGCAGAAGTGACGATGATGATGATGATGCATATGGTGTATGTTATTCTGACTCTGCAGCACATCATTTCCAGCATTCTGATGACTACTATGGCAGTGTTGATTTTGATGAAACTGATCAGGACTATGACACAAATAATGTGCTACTTGCTGAAGAAAATATACCATCTGAAGATGCGTGCTCTCCAGTGGTTGATTGCACAGATTTGCTGGATTTTACTTATTCTGATGAAATGGCAGAAGCAAGACCTGAGCATAGGGATGAGTACGGTGTTTCTTCATCCATTTATGCAATGGAAGGTGCTGATGAACCTGTAGATTTTGAGAACAATGAACTGCTCTGGCTCCCTACTGAACCTGAAGATGAGGAAGATGAGAGTGAGGCGATATATAATGGTGAGGATAATGATGCCACTGGAGAATGGGGATACCTTCGCATGTCAAAGAGCTTTGGCAGTGGATCAACTGATGAACACAGGGGAGCAATGAAAAATATTGTTGGCGGACATTTTAGAGCATTAATTGCCCAACTTCTACAGGTTGAAAATCTTCCGATTGGTGATGAGGGTGATAACGAGAGCTGGTTGGAGATTATCACATCATTGTCATGGGAAGCAGCAACACTTCTCAAGCCAGACACCAGCAAAGGAGGAGGAATGGACCCTGGTGGGTATGTTAAAGTCAAGTGCATTGCTTGCGGACATCGCAGTCAGAGGTAATTCTTGGTCTAGTTCTTTTTAAGAGTATTTGTTTGTTGCCTGATTCTTTTGCTTCAGTAATTCATTGATTTGTGTTCTGCCAAGCTTAATTGTTTTGTGTACTTATCAAAATTTATACAATTTCAAATGAAGTGATGCGGATACTAAACTGCATATCTTAATGAATTGTGGCTTGTTTTAAAGTTTACTGGTTGGATCCACTTTCACCTGAATGTGATAGCGCTTTTGCTGTTGATGCATATCATGAGATTACTCTTGAAGTTAGTGGCCTGTTTTCTGTTCAGTGTTGTGGTAAGAGGAGTTGTTTGTAAGAAGAATGTAGCACACCGCCATATGAAGTCAAATATTGAGAAACCAAATATTCTAATTCTTGGAGGAGCTCTTGAATACCAGCGAGTAATGAATTATTTATCAAGTTTTGACACTTTACTTCAGCAGGTTTGTTGACGTTTTCTGCTTATTTCCATAAAAATTGCAAGCAGCATTTATTTATTATCATGAAATGATGCTTGCAGGAAATGGATCACTTGAAGATGGCAATTGCAAGAATTGATTCTAACAACCCACATGTACTTTTGGTGGAGAAGTCAGTGTCACGTTTCGCTCAAGATTTTCTTCTTGCAAAGGATATTTCACTGGTTTTAAATATCAAAAGGCCACTTCTAGAGCGTATATCCCGTTGCACTGGTGCTCAAATAGTCCCTTCTATTGACCATGTATCGTCTCCAAGGCTGGGGCGTTGTGATCTATTTCATGTAGAGAAGTTCTTTGAGGAACATGGTAGTGCTGGTCAGGGGGGGAAGAAGGTGGTGAAGACTCTGATGTTCTTTGAAGAATGCCCAAGGCCTCTTGGCTGTACTGTAAGTCTAATTCACTTTTCAAATATTCTTTTCTGTCATTGAGTTACCTTGTTAGATGGCTATTAATTAGTTTAATCCATAATTAAACAGGAAAGAAATATTGAAAACATGATTGAAAAACATTGTTTGGCGATCATCATCATTTGAATCATTAATCTAGGCCACCATGCATCCACTGAGAGACAACTCTAGAAGGTAGTATGTGAAGCTTAACATTGGTTACAAAATTATCAAAATTATGTGCATTGCAGAAGTTTGGAATGACTACTTAAGAAGAATCCTTTCATAGTTTTCAATTGCTCAATTAGAGGCGCCTCTCAATGCAATTAAAAAAAAAAGTAATGAGATGTATGCGGCTCACTAGCCCATTTTGCGTACGCCTCAATGGGGGTTATGCACGCTCACCTTAGCACAATTTTGAAGAGGAGTGAGCTTCAAAAATTAGGCGTTAGATAATTTTTTAATATATATATATATATATATGCATGCATGCATATATGTATGTATATGTATATATGTAATTAAAGCTATTCATTTTACTTAAAAGCAAACCAAACTTGAGAATAATCGCATGGTCTCAAACTTGCAAAAACATGCCTCGAGACCCTCATGCTAGGACCTTATCCTATTTCGTTGCGTCTGTTATTACGTTGCTGCCACTGTAATGGGAGGATGTTTACAAAATTGTGGATGTGGGAGGAGAGAAATCAATTAATTACAATGGTGATTATAATAAAGATATTTTTAAAGTGATGAGTGTGAGAGAGACTTTTGAATTCATAAATTAGGATCTAAGACTAGTTGTTTATATAGAAAGTGGCCCATAAGGAGTTTAAGAAAACACTGTGTGATATAAAAAATTTCTTTTAATGATTTATATAATAGATTAGATACTAAGGAGGGCGAAAAATATATGTATAAGTTAGCCAAATGAAGAGATATGAAAAATAAGGATTTAGTTCAAGTGAAGTGTATTATGGATGAAGATCAAAAAGTGCTTTTATTATAAGAGGCTATTCAACAAAGGTGGATGAAATATTTTGATAAGCTTTTCAATGAAGATTGTGAGAATACGATTGATTTTAATGACCTTAGCACCCTAAATGATAATAGAGATTTTTATTTTTATTGGCATATTAGTAAAACCGAAGTTAGAAAGGCTTTAAAGAAAATGAAGTGTGGATAAGTTGTTAGACTTGATGATATTTTAATAGAGGTGTGAAAAGTCTTAGGAGATAAAGAATTTTTTTGACTTACGAAACTTTTCAATATTATTTTGAAGACTAAAAATATGTCAGATAAGTGGAGGAGTGTGTTGATTCTATTTTAAAGAATAAAGGTGATCATAAGAGTGTGCGATATAGAGGAATTAAGCTCATGTGTCATACTTTAAAATTATGGGAGAGAATTATTGAGCATTGGTTATGTCGTGATACTAATGTTTCTCAAAATCAATTTGGATTCATGTCGGGTAGGTCTACTGTGGAAGCTATACATTTATTGTTAGGTTTGATAGAGAAGTACAGAGAGAATAAGGAGGATTTACATATGATATTTATTGATTTAGAGATATCTTATGATAAAGTTTCAAGAGAAGTGCTATGAAAAATTCTAGAAAAGAAATGGGTTAATAATGCTTATACTCAAGTCATTAAGGATATGTATGCAGGAGTTGTTACTTGTGTTTAAACACAAGGTGGTTTGATCAAGTATTTTGCTTTTTCAGTTGGATTACATCAAGGATCAACCTTAAGTCCATATCTTTTTGCTTTAGTCATGGATGTTCTTACTAGACATTTGCAAGAGGATGTACCCTGGTGTATGTTTTTTTGCTGATAATATTCTTTTTGTTGATACGACTAGAGAGGGAGTTGAAGGTAAACTTGAATTATGGATGTCAACCTTAGAGTCCAAAGGTTTTCTTTTGAGTAGATATAAAACCTAATACATGGAGTATAATTTTAGTAGTAATAGACCTAGTGGAGAGATTGTGAATTTGGGCGATTAAATCATTAATAAGAGTTCACATTTTAGATATCCCGGGTATATTGTTCAGAGTGATGGTGAAATAGATGGAGATATTATTAGTAGAATTCAAGTTGGATGGTTGAAGTGGAGGAATGCATCGAGCTTGTTGTGTGATAAAAAAGCACCCCTCAAACTTAAGGGAAATTCTATAAGATGGTGGTGAGACCTACAATGCTTTATGATGCAAAATGTTGGCCATTAAAAGAGAAGCATAAAATTAAGTTAAGTGTTGCAGAGATGAGGATGCGTAGGTGGATGAGTGGATTTACTCTTATAGACAAAATAGGAAAGGAGCATATACGTGAAAAGCTTGGAGTAGCTCCAATGACAGATAATATTAGAGAGAGTCGCCTTAAATGGTTTGGTCACATAAAATGTCGGTTTTTTGATGACCCTGTTATGAAAGTAGATGTATTAGATTTGGCTTATGTTAAGAAAAGTAGAGGTAGGACTAAAAAAAATTTGGTTAGAAAATATTAGAAATGATCTTTCTTTATTAGATTTAAATGAGAATTTGACTCTTAACATGACACAATGGAAAAAAATGATTCTTGTAGCTGACCCCACGTAGTGGGATAAAGGTTTGATGTTGTTTTTGTAAGTTTTTATAATCTTATTTTGTTATTTTACCTAGATAATAGTTTGTTAGTAGTTTATATTTTCATTAATTTAGTGGTTTAATTGTAAGACTTAACGCCTTAAAAAATCCTAAGTCTTAGGTCTCGCCTCACATAAAAAAACACCTTAATACTCGATTGCATAATTTCAAACCTTGGAGCCTTTTATAAGAAAATAGAAAGAATGGCTAGCAATAGTATCATAGGGGGCTTATCAAATATGAATTGCTTTAGCTTTGTCCACTAATGAGCTCATGGCCAAGCTCTTTTAAGCTCATGGCCTTGGAGAAAAGGGAATATTGTGAATGAATAATTGAACCCCATTTGTCCATCCTTGATTGTGATATATCTAGATAAAGGTTTCGTATGTGATAGTTTTTTTACTATTTTTTAATGTAGTTTTCTAGCACAAAAATTTCTTTAAAGTAGTGAAAAAGCAGTGGTCAAAAACTGTCCCAAAAGAAGCCAAAGGTGGTGAATATTTATGTTTGATCCGAAGCTATTTCGACCTATATTTGTATCTGCTGGTTCATATATCAGACCATCATAGGTGGCCAAAGTAATATTTTTTATCAGTACAAATATCAAATTTGTGCTACACATGTATGCTTGCAAGCATGGAATCAATGCCTCGTTATATCTTAGTTCTCCTAAAGTTTTTTTTCATGGAAAGAAATTACATCTAATTATCTATTTTTGGAGCCAATGGTTAATATTTTATTGTTTATGATGCAAGTTATAATAGTTTGGCTATTCATTCAGAGAAGCACCTTCTTAATATTGTCTTTTAGTCTTCTCCTATCTTCTGAATGTAATTCCCTTCCTAGCATTATGAATTGCTAATCCATAATTAAGCAGGAAAGAAATATTGGAAAACATGGTTGAAAAACATTGTTTGGCGGTCATCATCATTTGAATCATTAATCTAGGCCACCATGCATCCACTCAGAGACAACTCTAGAAGGTAGTATGTGAATCTTAACATTGGTTAAAAAATTATCAAAATTATGTGTATTGCAGAAGTTTGAAATGACTACTTAAGAGGAATCCTTCCATAATATACAATTGCTCAATTAAGGGTGCCTCTCAATGCAATTAAAAAAAAGGTAATGAGATGTACGCATCACACGAGCCCGTGGACGTGTACGCCTCAATGGGGGTTAGGCATGCTCACCTTAGCTCAATTTTGAAGAGTAAGCTTCAAAAATTAAGCGTTTGATATATATATATATATATGTATATGTGTAATTAAAGTTATTCATTTTACTAAAATCAAACTGAACTTGAGAATAATCTCATGGTCTCAAATTTGCAGTCGCATGCCACAAGACCCTAAAAAAAAAAGACCCTCATGCTAGAACCTTATCCTATTTTGTTGCGGCTGTTATTACGTTGCTGCCATTGTAATGGGAGGATGTTGACAAAATTGTGGATGTGAGAGGAGAGAAATGAATTAACTACAATGATCATTATAATAAAGATATTTTTTAAGCGATGAGAGCGGGGGAGACTTTTGAATTCATAAATTAGGATCTAAGACTATTTATTTATATAGAATCTGGAGTGGGATAGACTTTTTTATTTAGCACTGTTTGTATCTTTTTATGACTTTTAATTATCTTTAATTTTTTATAATCTTATTTTGTTATTTTACATAGATATTAATATGTTATTAGTTTATATTTTTCATTAATTTAATGGTTTAATTGTAAAGCTTACTCTCCAAAACACCCTAAGACCTATGTCTCGCCTCACATAAAAAAATGCCTTATTACTCGATTGCATAATTTCAAACCTTGGAGCCTTTTATAAGAAAATAGAAAGAATGGCTAGCGATAGTATCATAGAGGGCTTACCAAATTTGAATTGCTTTGGCTTTGTCCACTAATGAACTCATGGCAAAGCTCATTTAAGCTCATGGCCTTGGTGAAAAGGGAATATTGTGGATGAATAACTGAACCCACTTTGGCCATCTTTGATTGTGGTATATCTAGATAAATGTTTCGTTTGTGATAGTTCTCTTACTATTTTCTAAAGTAGTTTTCTAGGAAATTTTTTTTTTTTGGAAGTAGTGAAAAAGCCGTGGCCAAAAGCTGTTCCAAATGAAGCCAAAGTTGGTAAATATTTATGTTTGATCCGAAGCTGTTTTGACCTTTTTTTTTTAATTTTTTTTCTTTTTTCTTTTTTATTTTTTTTATTTTTTTTGTTTCGACCTGTATTTGTATTTGCTGGTCCATATATCGGACCATCTTAGGTGGCTGAAGTAATATTTTTGATCAATACTAATATCAAATTTGACTTATGTTAAGAAAGGTAGAGGTAGACCTAAAAAGACTTGGTTAGAAAATATTAGAAATGATCTTTATTTATTATATTTAAACGAGAATTTGACTTTTAACAGGACACAATGGAGAAAAAGGATTCATGTAGCCGACCCCACGTAGTGAGATAAAGGCTTGATGTTGTTGTTGTTGTTGTACTAATATTAAATTTGTGCTACACATGTATGCTTGCAAGCATGGAATTAATGCCTCGGTACATCTTAATTCTCTTAAAGTTTTTTTCATGGAAAGAAATTACATCTAGTTATCTATTTTTTATTCCAATGGTTAATATTTTATTGTTTACTATGCAAGTTATAATAGTTTGGCTATTCATTCAGAGAAGCACCTTCTTAATATTTTATCTTTTAGTCTTCTACGATCTTCTGATTTTCATTCTCTTCCTTGCATTATGAATTGTAACATTAGCATACGTTTAATAACTTTTTATTTTGACCGCATAAATTTTTATTGAGTTTTATTTTTTTGTAATCTTATTTGCCATCTTAAATTGTGTTATCTTATTTGCCATCTTAAATTATATTTTTATTTTGAACGCATAAATTTTTATTGAGTTTTATTTTTTTGTTATTCTATTTGCCATCTTAAATTGTATTCTGGTCAGTGTGTTTGCAACTTACAAGTTGTGGTCCCCCTATTTTTATTGAAGATTATTTATTCTGATCTTTCAGTTGATCATTGTGATTGTAGAGTCGTAGTCAAGTATATCAGAAGAGTGAAAATGCAGGAAAATCTCATGCAACTTTTTTATTCTTTTCTAGATTCTTCTCATGGGTGCAAATGGTGACGAGTTGAAACGGGTGAAACATGTGGTTCAGTATGGTATTTTTGCAGCCTACCACCTTGCTTTAGAAACTTCTTACCTTGCCGATGAAGGGGCCTCTCTACCGGAACTTTCTTTGAAGCCTCCAATAACTGTAGCACTGCCAGATAAGCCATCTGGTGTCAACAGATCCATATCCACCATACCTGGTTTTGCTAGCGATACTTCTTTTGCAACTGTGCATAGCAACGGTGTAAATTTTAACAATGTGCAGGATACCTACTCAAAAACAACTATGCCTGAACAAGTGAAGTTGCACGCATCACCACTTCAATCTAGTAGCCTTAGTTCCCAGATGGTGGACGCTGCCTCTACCCTTTCTACTCAATCTGAAAATAGTGAAAAGTTGCATACGTGTAATTTCAGCCAGGTCATGCATGCTGTGGAGCCACAGAGTAGAGTTTCTTTGACAATGAAAGATTGCATTAGTACCTTTTCAAATAATGTTTCAGGGCAGTTTCTAAGGGAGAAGGATAAAACATGTTTTTTGGAATCTTCCATTGCTGAAACAATCTCAAACAATGTTCAAGAGCATACCATTTCTAAACCAGTTGCTCCGGAAGATGATTTAAAGAAAGAAGCCGAAGTTGGCCTATCTCATGCCTTGAATTTTTATCAAGTTCTAGTACAGGAAAGCACACAGATGTTGGAGGATTTTTCACCATCTCTTTCAGATCATCAAAGCATTTTAGTTTCTCTATCAAGCCGTTGTGTGTGGAAAGGCACTGTTTGTGAACGATCTCATCTCTTTCGCATTAAATACTACGGTAGTTTTGATAAGCCTCTTGGAAGGTTTTTGAGGGACCATCTATTTGACCAGGTTCAACTTTATTTTAATATTTGAATGAAGTTTTGACCAGTTTCTTACACCCCAAACTAATCATACCTTCTGTTTATGCTAGAGTTATCAATGCCCTTCTTGTGACATGCCCTCAGAAGCTCACATTCATTGTTACACTCATCAACAAGGTACTTTGACAATATCAGTTAGAAAACTACCTGAGTTTCAGTTGAGTGGAGAACGGGATGGAAAGATATGGATGTGGCATAGGTGTCTACGTTGTCCTCGGCTTAATGGTTTCCCACCCGCAACCAGAAGAATTGTAATGTCAGATGCTGCTTGGGGTTTATCGTTCGGTAAATTTTTGGAGCTTAGCTTTTCAAATCATGCTGCTGCTAGCAGGGTTGCTAGTTGTGGTCATTCTCTTCATAGGGACTGTCTTCGGTTTTATGGGTATCAATTTCTCTCTTTGTTTATATATTGTTTTATACTACCACCTTGATCTATTTCATTTATTAGTCATGCGTTCTCAATCAGATTTGGAAAAAAGGTTGCCTGCTTTCGATATGCATCAATTAATGTTCACTCCGTTTACCTGCCACCTCATAAACTTCACTTCAACCACAGATATCAGGATTGGATACAAAAAGAAGCTAATGAGGTCTGGTATCTTATTGAAAAGAAAATAAATGGAAGTTTTTTTTTTAAGAAACCATTTCACTTAAATTCATAATCCCTGATATATTGTTGCACCATACCAGGTTGATGAGAGGAAAGAACTGTTGTTTGCTAATGTATTAAGCTCCCTTAGACAGATTGCGGCTAAAAGACCATGCTGTGAGGTTAAAACAGAAAACCCAGAGTTCAATCATTTCATTCACAAACTTGAAGAAATGCAGCTGAAGGAGAAGGAAGAATTCGAGGTAAGATGTCAGTCTTTCATTCAACCATTTCGGGATTCAGTTTCTTTTTTCTGTATTAGCAATTTCATTTTGTCCCTTTCAATTTTTCCAGGAATCTCTAAATAAGGTGCTTAAAAAGGAGTTGAATAAGGGAGAACCAGTCATTGATATTCTTGAGATAAACAAGCTGAAGAGGCAGTTGATCTTCCAGTCATATATTTGGGACCAGCGTTTGATATTTGCTACTGGGTTAGAACATCATCACCATGAGTTTCTTAGTGGTTTCTTGATTAGTGATAGTGAAAAATCCCCAACTGAGAAACTAGAAGATCCAAATTTAACCACTAAAGTGCAAGGCAGCTTTGCTGGTACCAACACTGCTGATTTAGATTTCAGAATTGATGAAATTACCAAGGATGGAAACCTTGCAGTTAGCCATATTGACAAACCATCTGACCAGCCGAACAGTTGGAATCTTAATCAGCAGAAATTCATTACTGAAGCTGACACTGTTGAATGGAAACAAAATATGACTAGTCTTTCTACTTGTGCTAGTGAAGGCGCTCAATTAGATCCTTTGGCATCTGGTCTTAGTGGGCATAGAACCCTCTCAGACGGGCAGTTTCCAATATTGGCAAATATTTCTGATACATTTGATGCCAAATGGATAGGTGAAAATGGACCTGCATTTACAGATTTAAGCACGCTGGACTCGTCTGCTTCAGTAGATCCAGCGACTCTGGTAGCTCCTGAGACAGAAAAGAAAGGTGTAGCTGATGTTACAGAGTCTTTGGCATCTGCATTATGTTTCAAGTTGGGGGATAGCACAGAAGAGTTCTCAAATTGGTTTGAACTGCCTTTTCTTAATCTCTATCATTCTTTCAACATGGGCTTAGGCTTTACTCCAAGATTTGTGACCCTCAATGAGTACAATCCTGTCCATGTTTCTTTGTTCCAGGAGTTGGAGCATCAAGGTGGGGGAAGGCTTCTTCTTCCAATTGGAGAAAATGAAACAGTCATCCCAGTCTATGATGATGAGCCCACAAGTCTCATTTCTTATGCCCTTGTCTCACCCAACTATTGTTTTCAGATGTCAGATGATCGGGAGAGAACCAGAGATTTTGTGGATTCATCATTTCAATCAGCATTAAGTGGTCCAGTCAACCTTCAGTTTACTCATTCAATGGATGAACTCTCCTCTGAATCCTTTAAAAGCTTTGGTTCAACCGATGAGAGCACATTGTCATTGACTGGAAGCAGAAGCTCTTTGGATCCAGTTTTGTATACAAAAACAATGCATCCTAGAATCTCCTTTGAAGATGATGGTCCACTGGGGAAAGTGAAATATACAGTGATTTGCTATTATGCTAAGTATTTTGATGCTTTGAGGAGAACATGCTGTCCATCTGAGCTTGATTTTATAAGATCTCTCAGTCGCTGCAAGAAATGGGGTGCCCCGGGTGGCAAAAGCAATGCATTCTTTGCTAAATCACTAGATGATAGGTTTATCATCAAACAAGTCACGAAAACAGAAATTGAATCATTTATTAAGTTTGCTCCTGAATACTTCAAGTATCTATCAGAATCTATAGACACTGGAAGTCCTACATGCCTTGCAAAGATTCTTGGTATCTATCAGGTACTTTTTGTTTCCTTCTTTTAGTATGTTTGTCCTTATTAGTTACAATTATTCATTGTATTTGCTTAAGTTTGTTACTTTTATGTAAACCCCTTACTGTTTTGTTATCCATTCTCTTTATGTGCGTGTGGGTTCTTCCTTAAGAAGCTAAGTTATTCATATTTTAAATTTGACTTTGCATTGTGGAAGATTTTGGTGATTAGGGATGTAGGCATGAATGTTCTTGGATTGGAGTATTCGTGCTGGCTTCCTAGTGCTTTTAAGCACTTATTTAAAAATGTTTCTTAAATTGCCTTTGCAACAATCTCTTTTATTAATATTACCACTCGCACATCTTTTTATGCTTATGAGCCTGTAAAGTCTTTTTGTAAGCGCTAAGATGAGAAGGTTTACTGAAACTGTAAGCTAATTTAGTGTGTCAATGTATATGATGTTGACAACAAATTTTGCTGATGGGAATTGTAGTACGTGGAACAAATACAGAATGTGTATATATTTGCAGCTTATATAAGGAGGTTTAAAGCAAAATGTTTGCATATTTATGGATAGCATTGAACGGGAGTTATATGGTCATTTGCTGATAAGAAGCAGAGAAAGACTCGAGAGTTTTTACTTATGTTTCTGTTCTGGAAGAAATAGTTGGCTTATCTTTCAGCAGTAGTTTTAAAATTCTTTCAAACTTATTTTCTTTTAATCATATCAAAATATTGAACGTCATTTGTTATTTATTAGTTCTCCCTGTGGGGTATCCTGTACAGTTAATCATTTGGTCCAACAGTTTTTGCTTTATGAAATAATGATGATTTGCTGTTTTTCTTCAAGGTGGCAACTAAGCACTTGAAGGGCGGCAAAGAGATGAAAATGGATGTACTGGTTATGGAAAATCTTTTATTTGGACGAACTGTAACAAGGCTATATGACCTTAAGGGATCTTTGAGATCAAGATATAATCCCGATGCAAATGGTAATAACAAAGTACTTCTTGATCAAAATTTGATTGAGGCCATACCAACATCTCCAATTTTTGTGGGAAACAAGGCAAAGCGGTTGTTGGAGAGAGCTGTTTGGAATGATACATCTTTTCTCGCTGTAAGTAGAATTCCATTGGTTCTGTTTAAGAATTGTGAAGTTGTACCCTCTTATGTTTTTAGTGGGATTATTATGTTTAAATGTTGTTTTCTTGTCTTCGCCAATCTTTGCCTTATGTTTGTTATTTTATTCAAGAACATATATTTGTTCTTATTGCCATTTGTAAAGTTATAATGTTTTGAATTTTCATTCTTAAAAATGAAGCTTTTTACACTCTCGGCACCTTGTTGCGCACATATTACTTACTGCATTATTGAATAGCATATAAGAATAAATTATCAGAGTCATTTATTTATTCTATAGTTACATTGTTTAATGGCTGTTTAGAGTTTACTTCAACTGTTTTCTACAAAATAAATAAGATCCTTTAAATATGTTATCTTAATTTTGGAAATATGCCCATTTGTTTTTGGAATCAGAGATCCAGTTGGCTCACCTAAACAATATTTTATGTGCTGTTTCACTTCAGCAAAATAAATAACAAGATAATACTCCATTACAAACAAAGCTTCTTTCTTACTTTCTTTAGCTCTTTGATTGGGTGATCTGGGTTATCTGGAAAAGTAAATTGCATTTTATTTTATTATTAGGTTAAAAGTGCTGTCCTTTTAACTTTGAATTTCTGGATTGAAATGATTTAGGTTGTTTGAACATATACAACGAAAGGAAGAAAATGCTCCTATTATACGAATTCCTAAAATTATTATTAGTGGATTAATAAGAAAAATGGATGGGCTTAGGTTAGATGGATAAAAATAGTTCAAAATGTTTTGTGAATAATAAGCATAACATCTCAAACCAAACTCACAAAAAAAGAGGGTTTATACACCATCCCCAATAGCCTAGATAAAACTCCCTAGAAATGAATAAAAAATGAGGATTTATAATGCCATCCCTAAATTGTTTGGATAATGATGTTGCATCCTTGGAACAGTGTTGTTACTTCTTCTAAGAATGACAACGCGAATCTGGAAATTTAGATTAGGCAGCCGAGTTATTTTCTTAAATTGATTCAGTAAGTGGGTTATTGCAGTTGGCATAGTACTTGTGGGTCCGACTTGAGCACTTGTGTTTCTTTTATTTTAAGAAAAGAAATTGAAAGCAATCTAGTTAAAAGACTGTTTTATTTTTTTTCCTGAATGATTAAAGTGATTAATTTGCTATTATGAGTCCTTTGTTTTATTAGCATTTGATTCAAAAGGAATATGTTTATCAGGAAAATTGTCTTTTAATTTTGTTAAATTCATGTTTTAATCCGAGTGATATGGCACAAACATTATATCTTTTTATGCATTTAATATTTTCTCTGTCCTAATCACCTGGATTTAGAAGTGTTGATGAGTTACCTTATAAATTTGTTTTTGTAGGATTTTGGGCACAATATCTTCATAGGACCTAGTTTAATTATTTGTTAAGTTATAACACTTCTATAATCCTTTTTTTCATCATTCTTTCCTTTCCCTTATTATTATTATTATTTTTGGGAACATGCTGTTTCTAGTCATGCTTTTCTAGTTCAATGGGGTTAGATTTTTTAAAAAATATTTTTTTGACACTGTAAAAATAAGGGTATACTGCATTAAGGTCTCTCTGGTTTTACACTTCCATAATCCTTTTTTTCATCATTCTTTTCTTTCCCTTATTTTTTTTGGGGGGAACATACGGTTACTAGTCATGCTTTTCTACTTCAATGGGGTTAGATTTTCTTAAATATTTTTGTGATATTGCAAAAATAAGGGTATACTGCATGAATATCTCTCTGGTTTAAGTCTAGTCTCGGTTCCATCCCTTAGGTTTTCATTTAGGCCTTTAATGGACCATAATAAAATGATCGTAAATTTTTTGGTCCTTAAAATAGTATAAAATCATTAATGTATAGCCACATGATTAAAATGCCATCAACATTTTATCCTTGTGCCGTTAGAAATAGCCATTTGTTACTGCCAAGCATTCATTGTGCCTTTTTCGGCCACTAATTGTTCTTTGCATCACTCTGAAATGGGTGACTCTAGGCAGCTGGAATAGTATTTGTTGGCAGTTTTCTGTTGGTAAATGGACTTGAAGTGAGCTAAATTTTGTCATTTAAGTTTATATCGCAGTCTAATAATGTTGTAAGGATTCAAATGAAACTAGAATCACAATTGAAGGGCCTAATCGTGGAAAATAAAAGCCCGAACGGAGCAATTGTTACTACACCCAAACCTAACTATCTTATGAGTAATTTACCCTGAAATAAAACAACTGTAAGGGAATGAGAATGCATTTAATATTTATATTATTTAAGCTATCATTTAGTTATAACTTGTGGGCTATTATTTATTGTGTATTGAAACCTTGACTACATTCAATAAAGGTTTTAAAACCTATTTGTCATGTTTGAAAGATAAAATGCCTCTATGGCAAGATCTTGCGGTTTGTCTACTTTTGTCTTTTTTTGTCTTTTTTTTTAAACATGAGTGGGCAAGTACCAATGGAACTTGAACGAGTATCTTTCACCTTGATTTGTCATTTGTTAAATACTTGTTCTTTCCGTTTCAATGCAGTCAATAGATGTGATGGACTATTCTTTGCTAGTTGGTGTGGATGAAATGAAGCATGAATTAGTTATAGGAATTATTGATTTTATGAGGCAATATACATGGGATAAGCATCTTGAGACATGGGTCAAAGCCGTAGGCATTTTGGGTGGACCAAAGAACGTTTCTCCGACAGTGATTTCACCTAAGCAATACAAGAAGCGTTTCAGGAAAGCAATGTCTGCATATTTTCTTGTTGTCCCTAATCAGTGGTCGCCTCTTTCTAGTATACCTAGCAAATTACATTCAGATCATGATGAAGACAGCAGGCAGAATGCTTGAAATCATGTAAGTTTTTTTTGAATATTTCAATCCATAAAAAGATCACACTTCTTCTAATTCAAAGTATCCTTTATTTTTTCTCTCTATTATCATTTTTTAGTTTATGGAAATAGTCTTTTACTTCCGTCAACCTCAAATAATTGTTGTTCTCATTTCCTTAGGTTGGTGGTGTCATGCCTGCGGCTTGCTTTCCGGTCGATCATGGTAAGTGAAAATCTGCAGTAAAGATTCAAAACAATGTCTGTAGGGAATTCAAAGAGGCTGCTAACTGAAGGAAAACTCCCCTACCAATGCTAGAAACACAAAGGTTTAGTGATATGTGTGCCATCGGAGTATTTTTATTTTCCATGGCACCATTCTTCTTTCGGAAGCTGCTGCTATCGTTACCTCAATCCTCCTCTTAAAGCAACTTCATGTTTGATTGCCAAATCCTCCTGGTAATGTTTTCTACTCTTCTGGAAGTCCTTTTTCACGTTAATTTGTCCTTTCAGAGATTGCCAAATCCTTCTGGTAATGTTTTCTACTCTTTTGGAAGTCCTTTTTTTCTCATCTCAAGTTACTTAACCATATTTATTCAACTCAGATACTTCTCATTCTTGGTAGCTTAATGCCAAATTGAACATTCATGCATAATCTCTGCACCCTACCTCAAGTTTTTTTCATATTGCTCGTCACTTTTTATCATTGAAACGAATTTTGAGAGCTCTCATATTTTTGGGCTTCATTTTGATTTGCATTTTTTCCTTTTATCCAAAGTTTTTTTTTTTATTCTAATGCTAATCCTCTTGAAACCCTGACTACCCTTTTTTCTTCTCCAACTCTCATCAATTTCTGGAACTTAGGCTCAAGCCTAATGAATGATGTCTGGTTCCCACAATTATAGTTCTTGTGTGGCAAATTTGCTAATTCTTAACTATGTAAATTGTAGTAATGTACAAAACTTGAGGTATAAGTTTTTATAGCTTTGGTAATTCTTTAGTTTGTCAAAATCATAATCTTCTTTCTTCAGTGATAATTTTCTTTCTTTTTGTCTTTTGTAACTCTTAGGTTTCGTTTGGGACGGCTTTCTTACAGCTTCTTAAAGCAGCTTTTTAATACAAAAATTTTAATTTTTTTATTAAATAGCTGTTTTAAGAAACAGTAAAAAAGCCGTCCCAAACGAAGCCTTAATCAGTGGCAATCGAATTCTCTCAGTAAGCTATATTTTGTGGGAAATGATGGTTTTCTAGTAATAGCTTTATGACCTGTATGAGTCTCGTTGTTTCTTGCATTTTCGAAATAGTCTTTTGTGTGGCATCCACATAATAGTTATTTCAATGACTCATTTGCTTGTAGGAAAAAAAGAAAAAGAAAAAGAAGTTGATGAAATTTATTAGATTCATTGTTTGGGAGGATTGCCATTGTAATAGAAATAAGCACTTTGTAAGAAATTTATCATCAAAACAGTTCATTTTACCATTAAGATGTTTGTAAATTAATCTCATCATTAATAAACTTAATGCTCATAGACTTATGCTTAAAAAACACGGATTTTCTTGTTTTGTTTATTATGTGTTAATTTGATATTAAATTTTTGAGGGAGGTTGAAGCATTATTATGTGTTAATTTGTCTATTATTTGTTATTTTATACACTAAATAGTTCAATATCAAATCAACTTATATATAATTAAAAATGTATAAATACATAATGCATTATTCAACAAATAAAAATAGGTTCTATTTTTTTCCCCTCTAGTAGTGTGATTTGTGAAACTCTATATTCTATGTAAAAAAAAAAAAAATTCGTCAAATAAATTAAGGTTTTGTTTGGAACGGTTTTTTTATTGCTTCTTAAAACGATTAATTTTTGTACCAGAATTCTGTTTTAAGAAGTAATAAAAAAAGTCGTCCCAAACGATGCCAAAGTTGACTTTTTGATGGTGATTTAGTGTTTTTTTTTCTAATATCACTAATGTCCGTTTGGGATTGCTATAACTTTTTTTGATAAAGGTAATTGTGAAGTTAATATGAAGAAAATAAATTTTTTGAAAGTTATTGCAGAAAGTAATTTTTTATTAAATAAATATAAATTTTAGTTGCATTCTGAAATACTAAGTTATCGCAAATGAAGCTTAAGTTGATTATGCCGACACGAAAGAGCATCAGTCAAGTAGTATAATTTATCCTTTAGTCTTGAACCTAATTTGTGATTGATCTAGCATTATTATGAACATCATCATGTGTAGGCCCTTCTTAGCCAGGCACTAATAAATAAAAATTTTATTTATGTAACTTCCACAAACTCACAAATTGAAATATATACAAAAAAAAAATCTGCCTTCAATGATAAATTTGTTTTCATATCTTATATTGGAATCAATGGGGCCAATGATGTGTTAAAGAGCAGGGAGCTTTGTTCATCCCTTGTTAGATGAAGGCATTGATGAGTGCTGTAATGTAAAGGAAAAGAGGAACCTGCAATGAGAGCTCATTGGAGACAACCTCTGATTGAGGTGATGGCATGTGAGAAGAAGAGAATTCATGGACTTAGCTAACAAGGGAAGACAACCATGAGATTAGTAGTGTGCGAGAAAAAAGATGAGTTTGTTGATGAAGCTTGCTAGGGAGATCATCATAAAGCTAGCATCATCTAAAGGAGGAGAAGTTCACGACAAGGGCTTCATAGTGGTAGGCTTTCATATAGGGGTGTCAATATTGGACACGACCTGAAAACCTGACATGAACTCGACTCGAGAATTTCGGGTTTGGGTTGACCCGAACACGAAATGGGTCGGGTTCGGGTTCAACAATATGACCCGTTTCAAAAATTGGGTCAGGTTCGGGTTGAACCGTTGAACCGAATTTGACCCGAAAGTGACCTGTTTTTGACCCGACAACTCGAGATTGACCCGTTTTTGGACCCGAAAACTAGCAGTTTTTTATTGGCACCGGGTCATTCGAGTCGGGTCGGGTTGACCCGGACCCGAAGCGGGTCGGGTTCGGGTCCGGAAAACCAACCCATTTGCAAAAACGGGTCGGATTTGGGTTGACTCGAATAGTACCGGGTCAGTTTCGGATTCAACCCGAACCCGATCCGTGACCCGAAATTGACACCCCTACTTCCATAGGACCAACAATGACTAGTGCATGTGAAGAGAAAATTTGAACCTTGATTTGAATTGAACTTGAACCATTGTTCGGAACGTGGTATAATCAAATTTGAACAAAGCTTCAAATAATATTCAAATTTGATCAATTTCAAATAAATTTTGTATCTAACTAACTTAAAATAGTTTGTGAACACAAATGGTGATAAATTTTGTCTCAAATGAACTTCTAGATATATTTCTTTAAATTAATAAAAACATTATATTTCTTCAATTATATATATTATGAGACATATAAAGTCAAATTTTCTTACTAATTGAGGCATATAAAATTAAGTTTTCTTTTCTTATTACAAACCTTATTCATAATTTTTAAGTAAGGCTTTAAAAAATATAAAATAGTTCTTGCACAAATGCAAAATGGGACATGATTATGATAAAACAATACAAAAATAAGAGAGAGAGAGAGAGAGAGAGAGAGAGAGAGAGAGAGAGAGAGAGAGAGAGAGAAAGAAGAGCTAAATCTTTTACACTTATTTAATTTTTTCTCTGGCTCCAATTCACATATCAGTTGACACACAGCTCACCTTGGTCTGTAGGTTGAGAGCTTAGGCTTCCAACTAAGAGGTCTTGGATTCGAGTCTTTGTGTATGCGTTGTGTGTGTGAGTTTGCCTTAATTGGTCAAAATGTCCCAAAAAAAAACATATCAGTTGACATAAAATTACCAACTTATTAGGCCTCCAATAGCATTCCAGTGGGGTTGTAGTTGAATCGCTCTCCCCACATTTGTTTTTATTGTTAGGTTTCGTTTGTGACGGCTTTTTTATTGCTTCTTAAAGTAACTTTTTAGTATAAAAATTAAATTTTTTATATTAAAATTTTTTTTTAAAAAATAGTGAGAAAATCATCCCAAACGAAACCTTAACCAGTATCACGATTGCTTAAATCTTAGTAAGGAGAATGTTTTCGTTCAGCATAGTGTCATATCTAACACTAATTTTATCATAAATTTCATAAGTTCTTAAGCAAATCGGATCGACAAAAAGATCTATCATAAAAGGCAACAAAATAAAATAATGCTCTTAGGCTCTAAGGAGATTGGTCGTAAAATGAGAGATAAACAAGTATTGTTTTTATCATAATGATCATGATCCTAACGTATAATTATATAATATTTAAATCCCTTATTGAAAGACTAATTAAGGAAGTCACCAAAAAGAATTTCTAGTTGGATGATGTAATCAGAACCAACTGTTAATGTTGATAGTGTTGAGTGGAATCAGAGTGTTTAGAGATCTAGAAGACATGAATGTATTTTTTTTTTCTTTTACCCAATTTTAAGAAAATATGTATAAGCCCATTCTTTTCATATTGAGCCTCTTCCTCATACACACAAGTTGCCTCAATTAATAATAATAATATTCAAAATGCATTATGATAATTTTCAAAATCCTTGAATTTGTCTATGAGATTAATGCAATTCATTAAATTATATGAAGCAATAATCTTTATACTGTAAGTTAAGCGTTCTTGTACAGGACCGCTCCTAGGATGAGTGATCTCCTATGAAGTTGCATCAAGGGGATAAAATTGTGAGGTCATTATGTCAAAACTAGGCCTGTCAAAATCAGGTCATGAGTCGGATTCGGGTCCAACCTGGAATTGACCCAACACAAGTTAACCCGACCCTTTTTTTACAAATGGGTCACTTTTTCGGACCCGAACTCGACCCGCTTTGGACCTGGGTCAACCGGGCATGACCCGCCAACCCGAGTCAATGACAACAACGGTGATGACATTTGGTCCCGAGGTCGGTGACGACAATGTTTGGGTGGAGGCTATGGCAACGATGTTTGGGTGGAGGCTACGGCGACGCTAACATCTGAACAATAATAATAATCCATTTTGTTGTAGGATAGAATATATGCGTCGATAGAGTTAGAAATTTTCGTCTCAGTGTTGTACGGATATCCATTACAGAAACAGAAAAATGAAAGAACACCAGGATTTTTATGTGGAAAACCCTGGAAAGGGAAAAACCTCGGGGCCACACCCAGTTAAAAGAATTCAACTAGTGTTTGCTTAGGTTACAAGTGGTTGACTCGTCCCCGAAATTGAGGATGATCAGATTACAAAATCCCACTCTCGGGTTGAACTTTGGTTACAAATGGAGATCAGAAATCCGGCGACGCTAGGTGGTCGGGCTAAAATCTAGCGTTAGTCCGCTATCGAACGAAACTCCAGCGTCAGTCGGCGATCAGGCAGAACTCCGGCGTCGGTCGGCCGTCGGGCAGAACTCCGGCGTCCGTCGGCGGTCGGGCAGAACTTCTGCGTCGGTCAGCCATCGGGCAGAACTCCGACATCGGTCGGTTGCCGAGTGGAAGTCTGGTGGTGGTCGAGGAGATGTCTGGTGGCAAGGAAGCTCTCTTCCTTCTCTTCTCTTCCTTCTCTTCTTTTCTTGCTAGGGTCCCCCCTCATGAGAAATGAGAGGTCTATTTATAGTTTTCTGAGAATGGCATGGCCAGTAAATAAGAGGAAGATCAAGGGGTAAATTAGGAGTGGTTTGAATGGACGGCCGATGTTGAATCTCTTGATCATTGACCATTTATTAAGCATTTGAAGGCTTTAATGATACCAGAATTCGACGATCTTGGGCTCGTTGGATTCGTCTCGTCAAGCCACTCGATTCGATTATAAGCATGTCATGTTTGAAACCATTTGGTAATCCAAATTATAGTTCGAATCTTCCGAATGCGCTTTGGGTTTTTGATTTGGACTCATTTGGGCTCGGATTGAGTTGAATTTGGTGTCGTTGGGTTCGTATTTCTGAGACGTTCAGTTCGACTATAAGTTTGCTGAAATTGGAGTTCATATGGTTTCCGATTTAATTTTTTGAAGTTTCTGACTTGATTTTTGCATCGAGATTCGTGCCCGATCAAGATAATTTTTGGATGATATATCACATCTGAACAATTTTATGTGGAAGGAGAAAGCCACAAAGGAACCATGAAATTCCGACCGCTTTTGTAAGATTTGGGTGATTAGAGATGTGATTGTTAATTTGGATTTGAACATTCAGCTTGCTGGCTTTAAAAACTTTATAAAAATTTCTCATGAATAGAATCATTCCAAGCTTAGGCATTTAATTATGGGTCAAATATCTCAACCCGAATTCGACTCAATTAAATTAAAATTTAAACGTACTTAGACACGATAAGCATTATAGTCGTGTTGGATTAGTGTCACACGCCTGAATTAGACACGAAGACCTAATTTATAGATATTAGCTTGAAGAAATAACAAAAATTACTATTAGGTATGAATTTTTTTAATGAAAAAATAAATCAAAGGATGCACCCACTCATTACATAGGTTAAGTTATGATTTACGGGTTGATCGAACCCAATCCGAATACAATCCTTCTTATTTTTTTGGTCATTATAAGCTAACCCGAACTTGAGCTTAATCCTACTGTGGTTTAATTTTATATAAAATTTATTTTAAATAATTTTAAAGTAAAATAATTTTATGTAAATTTTCTCCTTTGTTCTCAAGAAAAGAGTTGAGCTTATTTTTCAACTGTAGTTTAAAAAGCCTTCATTGCTAGTATTAAAGCTTCAAGCCATTCAATCAGCTCAAAGAGTGGATAATTATGATTAAAATATTTATGAGTGAGCATTATGATTAAAATAAAATTTAAATTTTTATTTTTATTTAAAAAATACATAATATTTAAATTAATAACTAAATATTATATCATATTTATCTTAAAATAAATTTAATAATTTCAAAACTCATTCTAATTCTAATAAGAATATCATCATCCAATTTGATTTTATAAAAGTGGTCAAGAAATTTTTGTGAGAAAAATAAATTTTTTGAAAGTTGTTATAAATATTATAAATATATATTTTTTTAAATAATAAAAAACTATTTTTTGTAAAATCTATCAGATGTTAATAATTTCGATTATAAAAATAACTATTCATTATAAGAACTTTCTGATAGCATCAAAAAAATAATAATGAAATGGAACTTTAGTTGCGGCCTAAAAAATAAAATAAAGACCATCAAATATGAGTTGAATTAAGGCTAATTATAAATTAGCTCACTTAAATATCTATTTAAGTGTACTTAAATATATATTTGGTCTATTTTATTTTATTATTTTTTTAATATAATTTTTTTGTCCAAATATGAGCACAAAAAATAAAAAAAATATAGAAATGATTTGGAAATTCACACGCGCATTTAATATTTCACTCACTCGTACATAATTTTTGTGTTTTTAAGCGATAATTTTATGTCAACTGATCTGTGAATTGGAGGAGAGATAAAAATAAAAAAATATAAAAAATTTAGCTCTTCTTTCTCTCTCTCTCTCTCTCTTATTTTTGTATTGTTTTACCATAATCATGTCCCATTTTGTAATTGTGCAAGAACTATTTTATATTTTTAAAGCCTTACTTCAAATTTATGAATAAAGGCTTGTAATAAGAAAGAAAAATTTTACTTTATATGCCTCAAAGTAGAAAATTTTGACTTTATATACCTCATAATATATAATTGAAGAAATATAATATTTTTATTAATTTAGAGAAATATACCTAAAAGTTCATTTCAGACGAAATTTAATATCATTTGTATTCACAAACTACTTATTAAGTTAGTTACATACAAAATTTATTTGAACCAGATCAAATTCAATTTGAATCAAAGTTCAAATCTTCTCTTCACATGCACTGTCTTGCGATGCCTCTCTATTGAGCTTCTACTGCAACCTCTTCCACTCACCATTGTTGGTCCTATGGAAGCCTACCACTAGGAAGCCCTTGTCGTGAACTTCTCTTCTCCTTCAGATGATGCTAGTTTTGTGATGGTCTCCCTAGCAAACTCCATCAATAAACTCATCTTTTCCTCTCACACTACTAGTCTCATTGTCGTCTTCCCTTATGAGCTAAGTCCATGAATTCTCTTCTTCTCACATGCCATCACTTCAATCAGAGGTTGTCTCCAATGAGCTCTCATTGCAAGTTCCTCTTCTCATTCAAGTTCCTCTTCTCAGAGGAATTTTTTGGGTCGGGTCCCATTTCGAGTCATGTCAAATATTGACACTCCTAAACTCGAGCATATTTTATCTAATTTTTTGCTCATAATCAATTTGAATACCAGATAGATAAAGATCTTGCTCTTTACTAGACCTGAATCAAGATCGATCCGAGTAACAAATTAACTCAATCCGAGTCAAAAACTAGCTCAGTCTTGAACTTTACAATATAGTATACGTTATTACAGTAATTAGAGTCAATACTATTAGTCATATATTATAAATAGTCCTATTTCATATGTATCTTTCATAGCATCTATCTTATGAAATAGAAGTCATACCATTAGTCACCAGTTAAGTATATGATTTGTTCCTTGAGCTTCAAGAAATTGACTGCCGCTCCACAATTATTAAGAATATAATTATAAACTATCCCTATCTTGATAATTGTCATATGATTAAACCCTCCAAATATAATTTCATGGTACAGATAAAGCTAATGATATGGTATCCTTTTGAAAATTATAAATAATTTCCTATAATGTAGTTTCTTTTTTTTTTCTTTTTCATAACAAGAGATCATGATATTACACCTCTTCAAGAAGCTCCATTTTGGACATAAATTCTACAAGAGATTCCTTAAAAGAGGACATGATGGATGAACAAATCATGTTCATACAAAGCCAATTTCAAATTTATGGAAAAGAGAAATTCTTTCCACACATAGCACCTTTATAATGCGAAGCATGACAACAAACAGCAGCACAAAAGTTCTTTGCAAGGGTCCATAATTTTTCTTTGAGAAAATCTATAAGGAGTGCATCAAGTGATCATCATTATCATTAGCATTTAATCTTCAACATCAAGAGAAGGGTGCAAAAAAAATTATTAGACATACCTACAGTAGTAAGTCAGGACAAAATACATTGGGAAAATTTTTATCTGAATGCAACTCTCGGCTATATTGTTGTCAATCAACACTTAAACAATCGCAACCCTATAGCTTTTGGCATTAACAAGAGATCTTCCCCTATCAAAATCCTCCTCAAGCACCACCACCACCACCAACAACAACAACAACATCAAGCCTTTATCCCACTACGTGGGGTCGGCTACATGAATCCTTTTTCTCCATTGTGTCCTGTTAAAAGTCAAATCCTCAAGCACCACCAAGCCCTAAAAAATTTATTAAAAATTCCTCCAAGTAAGAAATGATTGATCACCAAACCACGGATATTAAACCTAATTGCAATCAATATACTCAAATGCTTCTCGCATCGCTTCATATAAATCATGACAATTTTATTTTATCATCTTACATCTCATCACAAAAATCATGTTAATGAACATAATAAAAATGATAATTTTATTTGAACTTGTTGAATCAAAATATTACCATTTCATTAGTAGAACTTCAGAGAAATCATATATTCTAACTTCAAGCAACCAAATGAGCCCTACAGAGTACTCTTTCTTAAGAACAATTAACCTAAATCCTGCATAACAAGCGGTTAGAAATTTACGGGCCAGAGCCGTATGCTTGCGAGTAAATGACGAACATGCATGCCGAATTTAGGGCATCATCAGAAAGTTTTAAAAGCATAACAAGAAACTTGTATGAATCTAGCAAATTCAAGGAATAGCGACTAAATGGAGACCGGAATAAAAAAATTTAGGGCAGATGAAAACGAGTTGGAAAATACCTATAACCGAGCAATCGAATGGCTGATTCGGCAACGGGAATGGATTCTATGTCAGAGCCGGTGTATTCGATCAGTCGTGGATGAGGATTCGGAGGTGAAGGCAGACGTTTCAGCGACGAGCAATCGCGTTGAATGGCTGTTTGCGGACGTTTCAGCGAGCAGCGAGCGTGGAATGGCTCGGCTAGGGCAGAAGGGAGCAATAAAGAGTCGTTTTTCGCAGCGGTTAAAAATGCTATAATAGAAAACACCTTGCATCGGTTATAACCGCAGCCAATTCCAGGCAACAGCAGCGATTTTTTAACCGCTGTTATTAAAGGCTGCGAAAACTTCAATTTTTTGATAGTGACAGCACTCATCAATGCCTTCATCTAACAAGGGATGAAGAAAACTCCCTGCTCTTTTAACACATCGTTGGCCCCATTGATTCCAATATAAGATATGAAAACAAATTTATCATTGAAGGCAGATTTTTTTTGGTATATATTTCAATTTGTGAGTTTGTGGAAGTTACATAAATAAAATTTATTAGCGTCTGGCTAAGAAGGGCCTACACATGATAATGTTCATAATAATTTAAGTGATAATTAATAGAATTCTGACTGTTGAGTTAATAAGATGCATTGAAAATCGCACTTTCAGCTCCGACAAAATTTCGCACTGTGTAAGGAAGTGGGTAAGCCTTACACAACTTAGCTTCTTTTTTTTTTCCTCTCAATTTAAATTTATACCCACGGAATCGCACTGCATGCATGGATGTTGCCAGTAAAGACAAATCCTAAAAATAAAATTCTAATTCTAATATTAAAGTCACTTTTTAATAATTTTCTTACGAATCATCCAACATTTTTTTAAAGATTTTTATTTCATTTAATCATACATTTATAAACCATATATATATAAAAGTTGAAAATGATGAATAAATAATAAATTAAAGGGGGATTTACATACATACCACTCTATGTCATACTATTTATATATTTAACACTTAAAATTTAATATTACATACATATCACCCATAGTTCACTTTCATATCAAATATGGGTGGTAGAAATAAAATATATGGGTTGTGGGAATGAAATATATGGGTGGCATATTTGATATTAAAATAATACAGGATGATATGTATGTAATATTAAAATTTTGAGTGTTAGATATATAAATAGAATGATATAAAGTGGTATGTATGTAAATCCTCCTAAATTAAATTTTGATCAGTGTTGCGGGCTAGAATAAACGCGGTGATAGAGTTAGAATTTTTCATCTCAACCTTGTACGGATATCCAACACACAAACAGATAATTCAAAAATATAAAATTTTTTACGTGGAAAACCCTGAAAAAGCGAAAATACGGGTCACACCCAGTTGAAATGATTACACTAGTATCTAAATATATTACAAGTGACCGATTCGTCTTTGAAATTGAGGATGATTAGATTACAAGTCAACCGTTGGGTTGAAATCTAGTGACGAATAGAGATCGGCTGGAAATCCGGCGACGTTTGGTGGTTGTGCGGAAGTCTTGAGTCAGTTGGTGGCCGGGTAGAAGTCAGGCATCAATTGGTGGCTGGACGAAAGTCCGGCGTCAATCGGCCGATATTGATCCCCTTGATTGTTGATCGTTTACTGGGCATTTGAATGTTTTAATGATATCAGAATTTGATGATCTTGAGCTCGTTGGATTCGTCTCATTGAGCTACTCGATTCGACTATAAGCAAGTCACGTTTGGAAATAGTTTGGTAATCCAATTTATGGTTTGAGCTTTCTACATGAGCTTCAGGTCTTCGATTTGACCCATTTGGGCTTGGATTGAGTCGAATTTGATGTCTTTGGGTTCATATTTTCGAGATGTTCAATTCGACTATAAGTTTACTAAAATCAAAGTTCGAATGGCCCCAGATTTAATTTCAGAAATTTCCAACTTGATTTTGCCTCGAGATTCGTGCCCGATCAAGATAATTTTTTGATGATATATCAAGAAGTATAATGATACATGATATAATTATATTTGGATACATTTAAAATTAATGACAGTTTAACATTCACATTTATAATATCATCACATTAAAATTTATCTTAAGAATCATGACATATTTCATTTGCATATTGATGATACTGATTATTATTGCTATAGTATCCCTCTTATCTTTTCAGTTGTTCATGTTGTATGTCTCACATTTTTTTATTGTTTATATTTTTATAGGTAGGAGCTGCTTGATATATTTGATTTATCAAAATTACTTATTGAACAATTTTCCCATGACAAGTTTTATAGGAGTGCTTGGTTGACTATCATCATAGGGGCATATTTATCAACAATACGATCTCAAATTGTATTTTAAGCTTGTGTAGTAGGCTATTTGTATTTCCTACTAAGTATAGGTAGATTTATTTCTAAAGTTATTTCTTTAAGTTTTCTTTTCATTTATTATTGTTTCTACTTCATTGAAGTATTATTATTTTAATTTATAGTAATAAAATAGAACCTTAATTTCAAAGTCCTCTGTTTTATATTCAATATCCTTTATTTTCTTAAAATTCTCTCATTAATCTTCTTGGTTTTTTCTTTCGATTTTTCTTCATTCGGCCTTTTTTCGATTTGAATGGCAGCTAATCATTGGAATGACCCTGAATTTTTGAATGGAAAGTCGAAATTGCGTTCGTTTAAGGATGCTTTGTCCAGGGTTTCGCCCTCGTCGGAATTTCCTGCCCTTAAAATCTCCACTCACCATGGGTTATCGTCATTATGGATTTCGGATGAGAAAATGCTTGCACTTGCTACCCCTTTCGAGTTCGCATTGGTTAGGAATTTCCAAGGCGTCATCATTCTCTTGATGTTATTTGTAAATTCTTTTTTAACCTAAAACTTTTCGGTGATTTATCAGTTACTTTGCTCAACTCTAAGAATGTGTTGATTAAGTTAGTGAATGATTTGGATTACTGTAGGATTTTTTCACACTGCTTCTATTTTGTTAGCAATTGCTTCATAAAATTGTTTAAGTGAATTCCTCATTTCGATGTTAATGTATAATTCCCTACCATTTTGATTTGGGTCTCATTCCCGAGCCTTCGACCTCACCTCCTTTTTCCCTGTATACTTCACGATCTAGGGTCTTTGTTTGGCCGACCCTAACAAACGAATGATGCTACCTCTAATGGCACAAGACCCTCAGTCACTCGTGTTCTTGTAGAGTTAGATGTTACCAAACACTATCTTGATCAAGTTTGGCTAGGTTCTGAACCTTCGGGTAATATTTAGTTTGTTTAAATGAAAGTTTTTCGTTCTTATTGTGCTCACTGCAAAGCTTTTGGGCATTCAAAATCTGAATGTTGCATTTTACACCCTCTTTTAGCTGAAGCTCCCACTAGTCCCCCTATCACTATTAATGTGGATGATTTGGCCGAGTTATGTTTGCAAAAAAATGGTGATAAGGTGACTAATGTTGTGAATGAAAATGCTCAGGACACTACGTGTGTTGACTTATCTTTGCATGAAACTGTCGCTCCTGCTATTACAGGTCTTATGGTGATGTGGTGCAATCGGTTGAGCCCGATTTACTGGTCTCTGATGACCCTATGCTTCCTTCTGTTGGTGTTCCGATTCAGGAGAACTTAGATAATTTTAATCCTATTTTGGGTGATAAGGTGAACAATGATAGCATTAAATATTCTTCTCCTTTTATGGACTTGGCATGTTCCGGTCATGAAGGAGGTGAGGATGCTTGTGTTAATGACCTAGTTCTTTCGCCTATTGTTGAGAAAGCTTTTATGGAAATTGTCTCTAGTTCTTGTCACAAGTATTTGAATGGGGTAAACATTGGCTTATGTGATGTTAACACGGAAGTTTTGAATGATTCATCTAGTGATTTTATTTTTGCTTATGTTGGCTCGCCTATGGTTTCTATTAATTCGCCTTTGTCACCCTGTATTATGGGGTCGAATGGGAATGCGCCTCTTATAGATGTTCTGATTGCACTTATTTCTATTAATGCTTTGAAAGCTCAATTGATTTCCAAATCAGGAGATCAATCTGACTAGTTGGATGGATCAATTTCCTCTCCTTGTAGGGATGGTGAGGATGGTATGGATGAGTCGGTGGATATGTTTCTTGACATGTATGGCTTGAATGTCAGTCGTGTTGTTGATAAAGCATTTTCTCATGTTACTGGTAAACGTCATAAGCGTAAATCTAAAAAGAAGTAATGCGTTGCCTTTGGTTTTGTCTTTTGTTGTTGGCTATTTTTTGTTGGTTCTCTTTTTTGGTTGGTGTTCTTTCGGTTGTGGGGCTTTGTTTGGTTGTTGGTTGTGTGGGGTCTTGGTGGCTAGGCTATTTTAGTTATGGCCAGGCTCAGTGGGTGTTGTTTCCTTGGTTCTGTTAGTTGTTTCTCTTTGTGGTTTGTTGGTTTTGTGTGCAGTCATGTGGAGGCTTGTGTGAGTTGTCATGTGGTAGCACTTTGTTTGGGTTAGAGCTGTTACTTGGTGGGTTTTTGGTTTTTCTTGCTTTTGCCTGCTTTTGTCTTTTCTTTAATGCAGGTCACTATTCTTTAGGTGATTTGGCTTCTTGTAGCTATTGCTCGTGGCTTGGCTTCTCCCTGCATTGGACTGGACTTTTTTCGAATGGCCTTCGTTAGTGGTTTTGGCTGCATTCTTTTTTAATTTTGGTTATTTTTTGGTAATAGGTTAAAGCAATCGCTCTTAGGTTTTATTTAAAATGATGTATTTTTAGTGAGCTTTTGTTCTATTAAGGACTTGTAATCATTTTTATATCAACGCGTAGGCCCCTTTGTGGGTTTTATCCAAAAAAAAAAGATAGATCATCTTAGGTTATTCATGATGATTAATATTATATTATATTATATATTATCTTGATTTATTATAATATTTTATTCAAAAAGATGCCAAGGAGAAGTGCTGCTACCACCTATAGAATTAGTAACCCAATTACTATAAAGGAAGCTGTGCCCATTTCTAGAGGATCCTGCTCTACTAGCCATGAAGGTGTTGCTACCTCAACTCCTCATATTATTGCACTCATCATAATGATGATTGATGTGATTGCTCAGCTTGCTCAAGTTGTACAAGTACTTCAGCAAGCAACTCAACCAATATCATAACCAACTTAGCTATTGCCAAGTTCAAGTAATACAACAAGAAATCATATGGAGATCAACACTACAAGCAAAATGATATAGCATAGAAAAGAATATATTATCTTCAATCTCTAAAATAATTATAATAATTTCTAACACCTTAGTCATAATAGTAATGTCTTGCTTTATAGTATTAATAGTAATAACTTTCAATGGCATATTAGCAATAACAGCAAATGATACAGTATCCAACACTCCAGCCTCAAGTTCAAGAGTAGCCAAGATAAGAAATTTACAACATTTATTCAGAATGACATAACAAGAAGCTCATGAAGGTCTTGATATGGTGACAACTATTATTCTTATTTTAAGTAACCAACAAGGATTTTATTTAGCTTTTAGACATCACATTCATTCATATATGATATATATATATATATATATATATATATATATATATCGACTGCATTAGTATCATAATTACAAGCACATTTATCAATTATTATATCATATAATTTATCTATGACATCTACTTAGTGTATTCATAATTGTGATATCATTATCAATAATATGCATATGTCTGCAACACTCATTATATTTTTAATAGCTAAATTTGATCTAATATTAGATAGAAACTGACTGTCTACCTGCCTTGTCATAATAGAATAATGAACTTTTATATACTTAGTGTGATGGCTTTTAGTTTTAATGGCATTTGGAGAGCATTATCTTATTTTGCATCGATAATCAAAACCCATAAGATAATCTTTCATTGATGTGTTGGTTATCATGATCACATAGTGGATACCAGCAATCTTAATGTCAATTTAGACAACATTTCAACAATTCAAGAATTTAATGAGTATTTCCTTATAATTTGCTTAGCTTATCACTTGATCGTAAGATCAAGTTTATCATAATTTAATTTTAAATATCACTCCAATTTACAAGGCACCATATCATATGGAAAGCATTAAACTTAAAGAGCTAAAGGTGTAATTATAAGAATTTCTTAACCAAGGAATCTTTAGACCCAACATTTCACTATGAGAGAACCAATTTTGTACACGAAGAAAAAAAAATGGCCATTAACTTGTGCCTCAACTACAAAGAACTAAGGAAATATGAACATTTATTCTAGATGATATGTTTGACCAATTACAAAGTTCTTCTATATTTTTCAATATTAATATTTATTCTAGGTACCATCATTTGAAGATACTAAGGAAGATATGTTTAAAATTGTTTTTCAATTCCAATAAAGTCGTTATGAATTTTTAATCATGCTTATCAGCTTTACTAATATTAATCATGCTTATTATCTTTACCAATATCCCTGTTGTATTTATAGATATGAAAAAAAAAAGAGTCTTACAATCTTGCTTAGAACATTTTATAATTATATTCATGGAATTTTTTTTTGCGAATACAAAACATATTTTCATGTTCCTTACATTCCTTGTTGCTAGGCTATAACATTTGCTAGCTCAGGATGTCACAACAATCAACAATGTGAAATCCTTTCACCCTAATCATATATTCATCAAAGAAATATATTATTTTTGTTAGGACTAATTTTTTTTAATTTAATGTACATAGTTAGTCAATGAAATGCTTAACCTTGTTATAACTGATTTTCACATCCTATATTTTTCGATGAAATATTTATTTTTTGATGAAAATTTAATTTAATATTTTTATATGAAGATGATTAGAGGTCTAATACAAAATATTAAAACAATAAATACTTATATTGACTTAAAAAAAGGAAGGCATTAATCTTACACCATTAAAGCTTAATATGAATATTTAGTTTAAGAATATTCTAACATCATTCTTTTCATTTAAATACAAAGATTATGAATATAATATGAAATCTTCACCTTAGAGAGAGAGAGAGAGAGAGAGAGAGAGAGAGAGAGAGAGAGAGAGAGATCTATAAATAAAATATTCAGCTCTATATTAATTACAATAGCCGTTCCTTCACTTGGCCTAATCTTTCTTTATTCCATTCAAAGTTTCAAAGTTTTAAACTACACTGACCTCAACGGTAAAGCTTTCCGGGCCCGCTTTCGAGTTCGAAATTTAAAAGAGCTAGCGGTACGCTCACCGCCGAAAAATTCCACCCCGTCGCTCACCCCTCTGTTTCAATTCAAAGTTCGCATGCGGACAAAAAAAAAATGAAGCGCACGTGCCACTCCCCTCCGCTCCGCAATGCTGATGTGGCATCACCCACTGATGGACGGCCTTGATCGTCTCACAATTCAAATCTCTTCGTTCCCTCTCCGCGCAATGTTTTTATATAGATCTGTCCTGTTTCTTTCTTTTCCTTCCTCTTCGGTCTTCTTGTTGGAAAGATCGAGAGCGAGAAGAGTGAGTGGGGGAGGGATAGTGAGGAAGTGAAGGGGGCTCCTGAATCCATTATTCCTCTGATCCCATTTGAACTCTCGGTCTCTTCTCTCCGGAGATCTAGTAGGGTTTTGATTAGGGTTTTGCTCTGCCCGCTCCTCCTTGGTATTCTTGCTTGTTCTTGGTAGCTAGAAAGGCCGAGACGGGGGCAAGAGACATTGAGGACTTCGGCAAGGTTTTGATTTTCGTGTTTTGGATATGTCGGGAGTGAATCGGCGTTCATCGATTTCGTCGTCGGCGTCGTCTTCGTCTCTAGCGAAGCGGCCGGCAGTGGAGAATGTGGCTAAGGTCTCTGTTTCTGCGCCTGAGCAGGCCAAGAAAAGGGTGGCGCTCGGTAATTTGACTAATCAGTGCAATGCGGGGAGGAGTGGCTCTCGGCTGCCAGCAACAAATAGTTTCAATGTGGGTGAAGTTCGAATCAGCTTAATGAACTTTTGGCTACTTTGAATCTTTTTAAGATAAAGTAAAGTGTCTTTGTTTTGATGATGGCGTTCTTGCTCTTCATTTTTTTGCTTTGAAAGAAATGTGTTAAGAGGTTTTAAGGTTGCATCGTGTGATGGAGTTATATAGTTATGTATTTCTGCAGATGATTGCTAGCTGAAATGCGTGACAGAAACAGAGCTTTTTATATTTAGACGTTCTCTGTGTCTGTGTTTCGATTTCAATGACATCGCTTTTTATGAGCTAAAATAGAAAACGGTATTCAAGAATCTCTTGAACTTTCTTTTACAGGTAATTTTTTTATCTTTTCAAATTCTAAAATCTTTCAGTGATCCACTTTTTTTTCTGAAAGTGTCCCACCTCTGTTCTTCGTAGCAAGAATTCTTGAGATCTTGATTGAATAGGAATTATTCTAATATAATTTCAAAATGATTTGGATTCGGAATTTAGTGAAGCACGTACATCAGATCCTAATTTAAAAGATCCCTTTCAGACAGTTGTGGGTCAACATCAGTATATTTATTTGTTTTAAGATGTTATTGTGACGGCAATATTTCCGAAGAAAGATGAACATACACCAGGTGTTACGTTTTTTTCGAAAATGTTGGTTCAAATAGACATATCAATGCATTAACGGTCTTTTTTTGGTTTGCAAATTTTTAATTGTTTTGTTTCAGTTTTGTAAACGTCTATGTCATCGTTTTTCTTGGTATTTCATGTAATATCTTACCAACATGATCATTTCTATTCCTGCATGGTTTAAAATTTGTAAATTTTTATGGAGTACGAATCAAAGGTGGGACCATTTGGTATTTTAATATCAACACATTTTTAAATTCTCCATTATGTGACTATATCAAATAATCTCACATGCCTTAACATTCTTCCCCTTAGACAATAGCTCTCTCTATCGGCCATCACTCCCCTTCAAGCAAAGGCTCATCAAATATCATGCATCAAGAGACCTGTGGAGATGCCTTGCAGGTCGCTTGCTTATAAGTCTTGCTTAACCATGGTGGAAATAATACCAAGAACCAAGGTGCCATAAGCCACATGGCTACTTTATCTCAATCGAAACATTAGTTTATGTACCGCTTATTCGGTAGTGAGAACTAACTAGGATCCAAAGTTGGGAAAGGTAAATTAAAGTAAAAAAGTAAAAAACATTTTTTTGAGCCACAATGTTAAACCTAAAAGTGAGCTAATTCTTCGTATTTTAACATCAAGATAATTTTCAATTATCCAATGTGGTCTAAACTATATATTTTAATGAGCCTTTCTACTTTTCATGATTCTTAAGTTTGAAGTAGATTTTCCTGATTTTGTTTCCTGGTTTTAGCTTGAATCAGTTTTATGCTTGTGAGTGGTGTTACTTTGACCTGTTTCGAGGGGCCCTAAGTGAAACGTTACACTTAGCTGATTTGAATTGAAGGAAGAAGATTATAAGTACTGTTGGGCATCTGTTCAAATTCCATGAATGTACATTTTGTCTATAACCTTTTATTATACTTTTACAGGTAAACATGGAATCTAATGGTACCGCTCCTCATCAAGCTGTCAATCACTCTGTATTGAAGTTTATTAGTTTTGTGAAAACTGAAACCTAAAAGGAACGTCTTTGCTGCCCGGGGAACATAAATACCCCACGAGAAAGAAGCATTTTTCACTTGTCAGCTATAAAATGATAGTCAAAATCTGCTTTTGTCCTTGTTTAAAGAATCTCATAATCAGGCTCGCTACACCTTTTGGTTGAATTGTTCAATTTAAGTATCTCGTTAATTTTTGGCAGTACACTAGATAAGAAATTGCTTCCGCAAAACTTCAGATGAATTTAGCAGCATGAACAGCACTATATTGTTATTTTTTTTAGCTCTTTTCTCTTCTACATTAATAAAGTAGATTTATTTGCCAATTCAGAAGGTCACTACTACCAGTTCAGCATCAAAAGTGCGAAAGGGATCTGCTCTTGTTAGCAGTTCAAAACAAAACTTTCAACGTGAATCTGCAAAGTTTCCATCTCTTGCTAAACCAGCTGCTAATGTATCAAGGAAAACTACTACACCTTCAATTCGAGTTGGACAAACTGCACCTCTTGCCCCGCTTCTTGTTCCCTGCTGCAATGTTAAATCCCCAATTCACTCAGATGATTCCGAATCTATGGATGAGACCATGTCAACTTCTGATTCTCTGAAGAGTCCTGAGTTTGAATATATTGACCACGGTGATTCCTCAATTGTGGCGTCATTGGAGAGACAAGCAACGTATAACCTCCACATTTCAGATCATGTTGATTCAAATGGTATGTTTTTCATCAGCCTGTATGATAGTTTATTTGCCAGTACAATGCCTTGTCTTCGGATTAACATATGGGAAAACACCCTATTGTAGTACGTACCATATTTTGACAAAAAGGCAATCATAAATTATTTTCTCCATAAAAAAATAGTAAATTTATCAATATAAAGTGTTTTAAAATATTTACCAGGAAATGCTTGGAAGAGTGATGTTCCTGTTGCAGTAGATGCGGCTGTCAATATTGCAAATGTTGATGACAATCAGGAAGATCCCCAGTTGTGTGCATCACTTGCTTGTGATGTTTACGAACATTTACGCTTAGCTGAGGTAGTCGTTTGCTTTTAAGGTTGATTGATTTTTGCATTTTAATATATCATTTGTGGCAATTTGTTAGTAACCACCTGACCATGTTGTAGATTTTAAAATTCTTTTCCGTTTCAGAATTTGTTTATTTGCTGATCTTTTATTTAACAAGTTATAGTACTCACGAATACCCAAAGTTATTCCACCAACTCACTCTATGCACACACAAAGAAAGTTAGATCAACGAGGTGTGCCCACAGGTGTGTTTGAGCAGGTTTGGGTTGTGTGGGCCCTGCTAGGTTTCGTAATAAGGATATCCTGAGTAAAGAGTTTGCTTCTACTACCTTAAAGTTGCACTTCATTCTTTACGGTAAAGCTGATTGGTATGTTGCCCAAGTTGGTGAGATGAAGAGCTCATTAAGTTACCTGAATGCATGGAGCTTGGAGTGTTCATTTGTTTCAAAATTCTACATTCTTTAATTGAGAATTCAAGATGCTGAATATTGATGGAAGGAAAGTTAAAGTTATGATAGAAAATGCTTGATTTTTAGGGAAATAGGACGCTTTGGTATATTTTACTGAATTCATCTTTAATAGTTGAATACTTCTATTTGCTGTCACTATCGTATCGGTAGGACATGACTTAATTTGCTCAGTGAAATTAAAAACTTAAAATCTGACACTTTTATTTGTTGTCACTGTAACCTTTGATGCATTGTACCTCAGATGATTATTGTATATTTATGCTTTATTTGACTACTGCTAGTCCATTAATTGAGGTGCTTCTTCTACAGAGTAAGAGAAGAGCTTCCACTGATTTCATGGATAGAGTTCAAAAGGACATTAACGCAAGCATGCGTGCTATTTTAATAGACTGGCTAGTAGAGGTATTGCCTGATTTGTATCTCTTTGGCTGCTGTTCCTTTTAGTGTTAATGCTTTCTTTTTCTTGTTGGTATTGGAATTTCAGGTTGCAGAAGAATATCGGCTTGCACCTGATACATTGTATCTTACAATAAACTATATTGATCGCTATCTTTCTGGAAATGAGATTAATCGCCAACGCTTGCAGCTATTGGGAGTTGCTTGCATGTTTATTGCAGCGTATGTAGTCTGGTCTTTTGATTTCACACAGAGTCTTCCATTACTATTTTTCTTATGCATTTTTATGCATAATTTTCAGAAAATATGAAGAGATTTGTGCCCCACAAGTTGAAGAATTCTGTTACATAACTGACAATACATATTTCAAAGATGAAGTATGTTGTCAAAGCCCCACTTAAGGCTTCTGCATTTCCTCTCATTATGATTTCCTCCTAATAAATATTGTTTGTTTAGGTCTTGCAAATGGAAGCTGCTGTTCTGAAGTACCTGAAGTTTGAAATGACAACCCCTACAGCCAAGTGTTTTTTGAGGTAAGCTAAACCTATCATCTAGCTCCCAGCGCTGTTGAAGCCATAGCATTGATAGCAGGCAGTGTGCTTATGATCTCTATTCTATCATGCTTGATCTTGACAGGAGATTTGTTCGGGTAGCTCAATGCTCTGATGAGGTAAAAATGCACGTTTTCCTGTATCAATTCAGCATTTCCCATTATCAGAGATTGATTTCTCATAATTTCTCCCTCAGGCACCTTCGCTTCACCTAGAATTCCTTGCTAGTTATGTTGCCGAGCTATCACTCCCAGAATACAACATGCTTTGTTATTCTCCATCTCAGATTGCTGCTGCCTCTGTCTTTCTCTCAAAGTTTATACTCCAACCAACAAAGAAGCCTTGGGTAATTAATTGATTCTGTTTTTTCATGAAAATTTTCTTAGTTGATCAAAACTTGTTATTATGAATTCAAATGCTTCAATGACGCTGCAGAATGCAACACTTGTACATTACACGCAGTACAAACCTTCTCAACTGTGCGACTGTGTGAAGTCCTTGCATCGTCTTTGTTGCAATAGTTCTAGCAATAATTTGCCTGCTATAAGGGAGAAATACAGCCAACACAAGGTATATAGTACCATTCTTTGTCGTTCCAATTTTCTCCTTTTCATTACAAGTCGGGTGGCATTCATAAGTAATTTCACGCCTTCTGATACTGCAGTACAAGTTCGTGGCCAAGAAGTATTGCCCGCCAGTAATCCCGTCTGAGTTCTTTAATGATCCGAGTAGTTAAGCTGAAAGTTGGAGGATTAGATCTTTGATTGCCTAGTAAACGCAGCTGGTCTTTCAGGTGTTTTTGAGTGTATCTAAATTGTGCATGAAGTGCTTTGGTTTTACTGAGTGAGCGAGCTGTCCGGGCATTCTGAATGCAATTTTTTACTATCATACAGATGGTTTTCTGATGATAATGTAATGTTGATCTTCTGGCTGGGATGATTTGCAAGAGATCCCTCACCAGTTCTATAATTTCTTTGACTTGATTCTGATGATAATGTAAGATTTCCCCTCTTTTATTTCTGGAGAAATTATGTTCAACAGAAAATTCCTAGATGATACTACTGTAGTATTATTACGTGAATTTGGCCACAATGATTCGCTGTGATGAATATAGTTGTTTATTTCAATTTCTTCTTAAGATATTTAAAACATACTAGATCTTTTTCTATGTATAAATCTAACATAACCTTCATTTTGTTGCTTAAGAACTTAAAAATATCTAGATCCTTCTTAAATTTGGGTTAAAGCTGCTTGTTCATGTAGAAGTTGTTGGGCATTTGATATGAAGCTTCTCCATGATTTAGTATTTTGAAGAAATTTAATCGCAAGGTTCATGCACACCCCTAAATTTTCTTGGCCTCAAACTCAATTTTATGATTGGAGCCACTTAGGCTTTTTTGTGATAGCTTCTGGTCACTATTTTTTTGTTGCTTTCAAAAAGTTTTTATACCAAAAATCTATTTTAGAAAACAGTAAGATAACTATCTCAAATTGTTGGGGTGGGAAGTAAAACACTGCATCGAAACAAATAAAAAGATAAAAGTAGTATAAATAAAAGAACACCAGGATTTAATATGAAAAAGCCTAAAATCGGGAAAAACCACTAAGCTATATCAAACCAAGAAATTCATTATGAAAATATGGGATAATTAGTACAGATCTCTATTCTCTCACTCTCTCCTTGCTTCCCTTCTCTTTATGCTGTTTTTACACAAGAACAAACAAAAATATATAATAGCAACTAGCAAGGGAACCCACTCTAAAGAAAAATGAGAAATAAAAATTGCCTAGCCCCCCTCGTAGCTCCGCAGTGCTAGTTTGGAGCGCCGGGATGCTCGGGTACATAGCGCGCCATGGTGCTCCGATACACAACATGAAGGCATTGTACACCCGAACCCGGGGGGGGCGATCCCCTTAGCGAGATCAACAAATTGAGTTAAATTTTGAGATAATAGTACAACCCGATTGATCAACACAAACGAAGCCTTAGTCAAGAAGGGCTATACATATATTTTTTACATTGATGAGGATTAACTAGTCCTGTGATATATTCTCTTAATTCCCATTTTATGTTCACTATAATTTACAACTAACATAAGATAAAGTACAACAACATTTTCTTCATATTTATATTATCTGTAATATTGACATAAGCATGCTATTCACATAAAAATTAAATTTTTTAGTCTAATGACCATTCCTACATCTTTCTTTTTTGAAACCAACAATTCATATTGTACATTATCATTTAGTGCAAATCACTATGTTAAAATAATGATTATGTTACTATAACCAAATTATAATGTTCATGAAAAGATAACATGTTAGCATAATCAAATTAATGCACAATTTATGTAAGTAGGGCATGACACAAGGAGAGGGATGTAACTTTTACATGCCAATGTAGCATATTCTTGGTGGACTAATTTTTTATGTCTGATCATGTTCTTTGTATAGAAGAAATATGCATACAAGAGTGCATGATATTATCAAGTAATAATGCAAAGTAGGCCATTTTCTAAACACAGAAATTTAAAGGAAGGTCTCTTTGCCTACTGTCGACTCGAACAATTGAACTAACCTAACCAACTTTCTTTTATATGTTTTCATTCTACAACACTTATATAATATGACTAATATAGACATATTCCATATAAGTTGAATAGTATATTTTGATAAAACAAATAGCATTAATTAATATATTCATAATAATTTAGGAACTTATATGTATAAAAGTAAATAATAGAGCTTTAGTATGAATAGTAGATAATAGTTAGTATCTACAAACATTTACCACTATCCTCAAGATGTAGTATTATAGATTAGACAAGCAAGGAGCGTGAGATAAAATACACACCACAATAGATGTAGTAACACTTGTGGGTCAAAAGCCCCATGATTCCATTATTGTGTCAAATGTGCTTGTTGGTTACAAAACAAATTTCATATAGCAAACTGCCTTCCCTACGAATCTCAAGTTCACTAAAGTTGAAACCCCTTTGCCTTGCTTTTAAGATAATAATTTAAAGTTAGTTAATATTGGGTTAACACGGCTCTCTACATAATGTAGCCTGTGGATATGACAGTCTATCTCACAACCCATCATAACATGATTCCTATCGTATTAAGTTGTGACAGACAAATCCCAAGATCTAGTTTTAGAAATATTTTAGATTTCTTCTTCCAATAGAGCTACTGAAAATATCCAAAATACTATGTAAACTAATAGACAATATTTTTTTCATTTCACCAAACTATATCTACATTACAACATATTGCTATAAATAGAAGTTACAGAACTGAATAATAAACTAGGCATGATTGTACAAAATCAAAACAAAAAATACCTATAAATTCAGATCAAATCATGAAATTACTAATCAACGGCTCTTTCTCTTTTCTAGATTCTGAAAATTAGAAGCAAAATCATAATGAGCTCAATCATGCCTAGTTTATTATTTCTAAAATTTTAAATTATTTCTTTTATTAAATATTTTAAAATATTTAATAGCAGTTAAATGTAATATAATAATCACTGTGCTAAATAAATTAAGAGCATAACAGTTATCCAAAGATTTTAGTAATAAGAATACTAAGTAGATAAATAAACAAAAATTCATATCACAGAATAATTAATATCAATTTTCTCTTTTCCCAAATCTAGATATAATCTCAAAGAACTCTGACCATTTATGACTCCCTTTTGGTATTATAGCACTAGAATATGCCCGTATGTATCAAAATATGACTTATAGCCACCAGAATATAACTATAAGCATTAGATTTTTTATCACAGATAGAATCTTAAATGATTCCAGTCTTATATTTTTTATATCAAAACTATTTAATATCACATGATTCAATTATATAAACACATACTTCATCATATTGCAACAATTAAAATTTAATTGAGCACATTTTATAATTACACAGTTTTCTATAACAGTAGATAACTGAAAGTCCTACTAAGCAAAAAATGCAAATTTTTAATAAATAATCAAATTTTCACAAATCATGTAGAATATTATTTTAAGACTTTAATTCTACTACAATATTATTTTTGATAGTCTTGATTATTTTTTATTTAATAAAAATTGCATAAATTTCAAAACCTATGGTATAAAATTTTCAGGAAATATTCAAAGTGTTCAAAATCTCAATCTCCATAATATACAAAAAAATTATGCCGTAAAAGTTTTATTAGTGCAAAATTATCCTCATTTTCTAGTAACGGAAAGAAAAATTTTATCGAAAATTTTGAAAAAAAAACTTCATGTTATTGAAAAGTATCTCGATACGAATAAATTTCTCAATTGGGTTGACTAGTAAAAAGTGCCCATAGCCATCGGAAATGAATTTTCTCTCCTCTCCTCTTTTTACACTCTTTCCTTTTTTTTCTTTCCCTCCTCTTAAAACGAGATGGTAAAAAGAGATGGGAATTGGCAAAGTGCTTAAAGATATTTTTTAATAAAAAAATATTTAAAGGGCATATTGATCATTATGCTGGTTGTTCAACTTTTAACCTAAAATTCTTTTATATCTTCAAATTTAGAGATCCAAAAATTATACAAAAATATTCATAAATTAGTTAAATATGTCTATAATACTCGGATGAAATCTGTTTGCAAAATAGACACTAAACGGTCATGAACTTTGTGCTTCACATTGAAGCAATACCTCGAGATATCTAATAAAAGGCTACTTATAGAGTTAGTAATCCCACTCCTTAGACCATGTAATTTTCTAGCCCTTGGTCAACATGTTGAGTCAACCAGACCAATCTGTCATCAATCTAATATGAAATATTGGCATTGGCAACTAAAATATTTTTTTATCCACAAAAAAATTCACGACCTACTCAAAAGTAATTCGATGTATGGGTCATTATTTGTATTTCTATTACATGCTTATTGACTATACCAACTTATTATTAAGCAGTAATGATTTTATGCCACCTCAAAATGAATTTAATTTGGCAAATTTTAAATTCCTTATAAACTAAAGAAGTTGGTATGCTCGGCTATCCATATTCCCTTCAATCTTTGACAAAGTTCCAAAAAAAAAAAAAAACTTTTGATGGAGTATGGCCAAAATAAATGCAGGTAGTTGGTTGTTGAAAATGTTGATAAAATATAGTGAATTTGATAAATTTTATAAACATTTGCTTGGCATACTGTGACAAAATTTTTAGTATTGAGTATAAATATTGTAAGAAATTATGTTAAGATGAGTGTAATAGAAATTTTTATTTTAAATAGTAAATGTAAAGTAAATTCAATAATATAAAAATCTATCATATTGTGAGTTTTGGGTGGAATCTGATTGCGTGGATTAATTGGGTTGTACTATTATCTTGGATCTTAATTTCATCGGTTAAGCTCGTGGGGGGGTTTTAGGGGGTCCTCCCCATGCTTGGGTTTGGTATAACCATACAGCCTTGTGATTATGTGTACGTATCCGAGTTCTAAGGTGTTGTATTGTCTGATTGGAGACAGACAAAGAGAGAAACGCCACGGCGCTCCTAACCTCACCACCGTGGCGCTATGAATAAGGAATAATAGAGAGTCATGAAGTGATCGATGTGGTACTTTTGACCTAGGAGCTATGAGACAGACTGATAGTTTTCTTTATTGTTTTTCAAGAAGGGTTGCATCCCTTGGTGGTTTTATTGTATATTTCTCTGTTAGTACTTATAAGAGAACAATGCAAAAGTGAAAAGAAACAAGAAGAGAATGAGAGAGAGTGAGAGCTCTCTGTATTATTTCTCCTAAATTTTTATAGTGAATTTCTTGATTTGGTGTCGCTCCGTGATATTTTCCCTTTTTCAAAAATTTTCATGTTAAATTCTAGTGTTCATTCTTTTCGCCGTATTTTTTTCTTTCTTGTTTGTGCTTGTTGCATGGTTTATTACCCCAACTCATATGACACCTAAAATACTTTTACTTATATATTTAACATCTAAAATCAACTCATATAACACCTAAAATATTTTTACTTATATATTCAACATTTAAAAATTTCAATTTACTAATACAATATTTAAAACATCAAATAAGAGCAAAAATACTATGCATCTCATATTGGTTTGTTGATTAAGAGTTTAGGCTATCTTGATAAAGCTATTAATCAAGAGGTCCTAGATTAATATGTAGGTGAGTTTTATTTAATTGGCTTAAAAAATCATAAAAATTAATATTTAATAGGTTAAATTATTAGCTCCCCTCATTAAATGGAGGTAGCCCATCCCAAGTCCTACCGACAGTCCCTCTATACTTGTGAAGCATCTTTCGAGCAAATCTGCAGCCATGTCCTACGGCGACGCTAACCTGCCTCGCGTCCTCCTCCTCCCGAGCTCAGGCATGGGCCATCTCGTTCCCTTCGTTCGCCTTGCCTGCGCGCTTTCCGACCGCCGCATCTCAGTCTCTCTCCTCGCTGTCCGCCCCACCATATCCGCCGCCGAATCCCTCCTCTTATCCTCCCTTCCATCCTCCCTCCTCCTCGACTTCCCTATCAAACCTCTCGATCCCTCTCTCTTCCCCCCATCCTCAGATCCCTTCTTCCTCCAAATGGAAGCTCTTCGCCGCTCGGCCGACCTACTCCCTTCTTTCATCTCCACCTGCTCACCACCTGTCTCCTCCCTCATCATTGATATCTCCATCACCTCCTCCTTTCTCCCAGTTGCTGCAGCCGCAAACATCCCCTGCTTCGTCCTTTTCACCTCCTCTGCTTCCATGCTCGCTCTTTGCTCTGTTTTCGCCTTCCTCTCCAAACCCACCGGTGCTGACGTTAACATCGCCGGCGGCGTCATCAAGATTCCAAATTCCTCTCTCCCGCCGCCTCTCCGTGACCCGAACCACCTCTTCACCACCCAATTCGTGGAGAACAGTCGGGCGCTTGCTCAAGCAAACGGTATCCTCGTGAATACATTTTCCGCATTGGAGCCTGAGGTACTCGTTGCGCTCAACTCCGGCGCGGTCCTTCCCGGACTCCCGCCGGTGATTGCTATAGGCCCGTTGCCTCCGGTAAGAAAAGAACCATCTTTGCCCTCGCCAGTACTACGGTGGCTCGATGAACAGCCGGAGAAGTCGGTGATGTACGTGAGCTTCGGAAGTCGTACGGCGATGTCGAAGGAACAAATCAGAGCATTGGGTGCCGGGCTGGAGATAAGCAGGTGTCGGTTTTTCTGGGTGGTGAAAAGCGCGAAGGTGGATAGAGAAGAGGTAGTGGATATTGAGGAATTATTGGGAGAAGAGTATGCGAAGAGAGTGGAAGAGAGGGGATTGGTGGTGAAGGAGTGGGTGGAGCAGGAGGTGGTTCTTGCTCACCGTGCGGTAGCCGGATTCATGAGCCACTGCGGTTGGAATTCAGTGACGGAGGCGGCGGCGGCGGGGGTGAGGATCCTCGCATGGCCGAGAATAGGAGATCAAAGAGTGAATGCGGCGTTGGTGGCTAGAAGCGGACTGGGAATATGGCCGGAGAAGTGGGCGTGGGAGGCTGAAGAAAGAGTCGTAGCTGCGGAAGAGATTGCGGTTAAGGTGAGGGAGGTGATGGGAGATGAGAGGGTGGCCGAGACGGCAGCGCAGGTCCGAGCGGAGGCGACGGCGGCGGTTCAGGAAGGTGGGAGCTCGGATCAGAGCTACCAGAATTTGTTAAACAAATTGTGATGCGAGAGAACCGGGATGTCGATGACAAATGATTCAATCGCTTGAAAATTGTTATCAAGATTTTATGATCGTGTTTCGTTTATGTTCAAATTTCAAACTGTAGCACTCAACTTAGCTTAAACGGGTTCAGTCAGGCTTGCCTTCTTTCTGTACTTGCGTTCTGAGTCTACTCGATTATAGCTTGTTAATAATTATTTGTTTAAGTAATCAAATGAGTAAGTTTGAACAATTTTTAGATACTTGACTATAAAATAAATAAATTTGGATAATTATGTACTCGGCTCGTTTATATTCTTGAATAATATCAATTAAAGCCTGTGAATAAGACTATAAGCTCGATAATAAGCTCTATAAATATTTAATACAGAGCTTATGAATCGTTAAGAATCAATTAAGTTTTTCTATAAATCTATTTACTACACAAATTGTGAATTTGTTAAAAATCGATTAAGTCTTGTTATAAATCTTTATTTAATTTATTTTTTCGCAGGATTTTTAGTTTTTTTATAATTAATGATTCTTAAAAAAAAATCATTTTTATGTTATACTTTTTCAATAAAATGAATTTGTTCATGAATAACAGGCCTTTGTTCATGTTTGTTGGATTATTTGTTTTAAATGTTTATGAATAAATTTGTTTATAAGAAGAATCATTTTTTGAGATCGTTTGTTTGTGAAAAAGTTAGTTTAGTAGCTCGAAAATACTCACTAAATATATTCATTAATGGCTTCTTTCAGAAGCTCAAAAGCACTGCCTACATATATTCTCGAACAGACTCTAAATAATTGTTTGTTAGTAGGTTCGATAATGTTTGTTTATTAAGTTAATGAACATCTAGATAGTAAAGCTCATTAATAGCTCGATAAAGCTCATTTGTTTAAAGCTCTATAAACACAAAATGAATTTGAAAAAACAAAAACTAAACATGAACATCTATCATTTTAATTTTTAAACTAACTAATCTTGAATATAAACAAAAAAGCTTGAATCGAGCTTGAATAAGCTGATAATAAACGAGCTCAGACATGAGTAAACAACTATTCGGTTCATCTCAATTTGTTTACAACCCTAACTTTAAGCCCATCGCTCGTGTTGATCAATATAATTTTAAAATGTTAGCTGCTTAGAAATTAGTTTCATTAAATTAAAAATCAAGTTTGTTAACTTTCATTTTATAGAATATAGAATTGATATATCATCAAAAATTTATCTTGATCAAACACGAATCTCGAGGCAAAAGGCAAGTTGTAAGTTTCAAAAATTAAATATGGGACCATCTGAACTCTGATTTTAACAGACTTATAGTCGAACTGAACGTTTCGGAAATACGAACCCAACGACACCAAAATCGGCTCAATCCGAGCCCAATTAGGTCCAAATCAAAGACCCAAAGCACGTTTGGAAGGTTTAATCCATAATTAGGATTACCAAACAGTTTCCAAACATGACATGCTTATAGTCGAATCGAGCGGATCAACAAGATGAATCCAACGAGCCCAAGATCGCCAAATTCCAATATCATTATGACCTTCAGATGCCTGATAAACGGTCCTTGATCAAGGGATTCAACATCGGCCATCCATTCAAATCACTCCCAATGTACCATTGATCTTCCCTTTATTTACTGGTCAAGCCACTTTCAGAAAACTATAAATATCCCCTCATTTCTCATGAGAGGGGACCCAAGTAAGAAGGATGAAGCAAGAAGAGAAGAAGAGAAAGGAGAAGAGAAAGGAAGGATAAGAGGGAATAACTCCTCCTCGACCATTGCCGGAATTCTGCCTAACGCCCGAGTGACGCCGGAATTCTTCCCAAGTGAAACTGGAATTCTGCCTGATGCCGGAATTCTCTCAGACTTCGAAATGACGCCGGAATTCTCTCAGTCTTCGAAACGACGCCAGAATTCCACCCGATCTCTAAGTGACGCCGGAACTTCGCTAGACTTTGTAACTGACTTTCAATACTAAAGAGATTCATTGTAATCTGATCGTTCTAAATTTTAAGGACGATTTAGCCTCTTGTATTCCAAGAAAACACTAGCGGAACTCTTTCAACTAGGTGTGGCCCCGTGATTTTTCCCCTTTCCAGGTTTTCCACGTAAAAAATCTTAGTGTCGTTATTGCTCCTCTGTTTGTGTGCTAGATATTGGTACAACGCTGAGACGGAGGTTTTTAACTCTATCGACACGTATATTCTAGTCCGCAACAAGAATATTTTTCTTGTTCACCTTGAAGAGTTACTCCTTTTAGCATTCTACCATTATAGTTACTTGTGATATCTCATATAGTTAGCTTATAGTTCTTAATCATATTCTTTTACTAAAGTTCTATTTGTGATAAAATTCTTATTATTTTATTTTTCGGGCTACAATTATAATTCTATTTAGCTACTATTTTCTTGTTATTTTCTCGATAATTTCTAAACATTTTTGTTATGAGAAGTTATTTGATTTTTAAAATTCTATTTAGCTGCTAAACCAATGCAATAATTCACTATAGAAGTTGAATATTTCATCACCAAATTATCTATACTACTATTATAAAAGCCGCTTGAATTTCCTTTTATATCAAATCTTAGCCATCCGTTTCATCTTTTTTAAAATTATCTTGACCATTCAATGGATTTAAAATAATTAATAAATCTCAAAATATATGACAATTATATAAATTACTAGCAGTTAATTATGTTCATTAATTCCACCTCAAGTAAATTAAATTTTATTCTTCTCAAAAGCCATTTCATATTCCCCTTAAATTACTACCCGTTAATTATGCTCATTAATTCCGCCTCAACTAAATTAAATTTTATTCTTCTGAAAACCCACTTCAAATTCCCCTTAAATTACTAAATTAATTATTATTCTTCTAAAAACCCTTTTCATATTCCCTCCATTGAATTTCAATTAACCTTTTCGTTTAAGTGTTTAGTTTCGGTTACCTAAAATATCGCCTGTTTCTTATATGAGAGGATTCGCGATTTCTTCATCCTTAAACTCTTCGGCTTGCCGCCTTGCCCTGGCTTCTTCCACTCACTCATCTTCTCTGGTAGGTTCCTCACTTTCGGTCTCCTAATCTTCTCTATCGTTTCCTCTTACAGGCATTTAGGTCACTCGCATGTTTCTCTCTCCAAATATTTTGTTTTTTTTAAACTTCTAAAATGTTTCTTCAATAGGTTCCTTTCTTCAAATTTTTCTGTTATGCATCCACGTTTTTTCAGTTTTGGAAGATGAACACAGCTGTCCAAATCTTTGAACAAACGGTTCGCTTCTCCCTAAGATTACTGTTGATTTTATTCTCTTTTTCCATCATATATAATTGCTAAAACTATTCTTACATATTTTTCATACAGATCTTTCGTGGTTTGCATTTCGTATCTGGTTCTCAACAACCTCGGCTTCAAACGATCCCTACTCTTTTGGCTTTTAGAGGTATGTAAATTTATTTTGTTGTTCTAATTAAACTGGATTATTAAGTGAAGATTGGTGGTTTTGTGATAGCAGGATTAAAAGTTGTGTAAATATTGGAATCAATAAAATTTGCATCTCTAATACACTCAACATGAATGAATGTCTGAATGGAGAATGAGGATTCGTGTGGTTTTTTTTATCAGTTTTTATTTGAACAAATTTTAAAAAGGATTAAGGTTAATATTTAAATTTGAAAAAGGAGGAGCATAATTTCAAAAAAAAAATTATACAAAGCATCGTTAGTATAGTAATTAGTTGAATAATCATGCGCAATAAACGTTAAATTATGTGTAAAGTATGCATTATCAATGATATAATTAGTATCATATTATGAATTACTTTATTTGTCAACATTTGAAAATTTTCAAATAATGCTATCATTTAAGTAATTTAAATTTTTTTTGTAATATTATATCCTTTGAAGAACATTTTTAAATATAAGAAGAATAAATAAATTTAAGAAGAACCAACATTTCAATAGCAATAAGAATATAAACATTTGTAAATAGTCAAAAGTTTTATATAATATTTACTGTAAACATTTTAAACATATTTAATAGTAATTATTAATTTATTATAAAATTTAATTCAATATTTCTTAACTATTATTCATTATCTTCAAACAATTTTATGAATAGTTAAAAAAATGTTTAAAAAATGTCAAACTTATAAATATCCCAAAATAAAAAAGAAGACAGTAATGTCTTTTTTATTGTCAAAAATAATTCGCTAAATCTATAAATATATTAACACTTACATTCAATTTAATGTATATACTTTTAAATTATTTTATTTTTATTAAAAAAAATTGTATGTGCAAATTTATAATATTTCAGAAATAAAAATTATAAAATAAATAAGCTATTTGCCCGTTCCCTAAACGGACGATTTTACTTTATTTGAAATACGTTTATTGCGCATGATTATTTAACTAATTACTATACTAACGATACTATATGCAAAATTTTGCTCAATTTAGAATGCACTAAATGGTTTAGTAAGTTTGCCCCCTTTTTTATTTTTTTTGAAATTATGCTCCTTTTTCAAATTTAAATATTAACCTTAATCCTTTTTAAAATTTGTTCTTTTTATTTATCAATTTGTAGTGTTAGTTTTGTTTTATGTCCGTTGTTTCATTTCCATTCCATGCCTAGCCTTATGAGTTGCATGCCTCATCAGACATGTCTTTCTCCACATTTACTCAATTATCCAAGCTCTTTTGACTCCAATAGCCTGCTTAAGATCCACTATTGTGCTAAAAATATGCAATAAATTTTTAATAAATATTTTCTCTCCAATGAAATATGTAGATGCATAAATGGCAAAACATTGAATTTATTATATCATACTCAAAAAATTAAAATGATAAATAAATGGCTGAAAAAATAGCAATTCACAATTTCTCTATTAAACGGCTGAAAAAATAACAATTCACATTTTCTTCTCAACTAATGATAGTCACTCAGGAACGGGTAACATAATAAATATGCCAACATGAACCAACCAAAGCATCTAAAGTCTTACCAAAAGTTTGGGGCTTGCACAAATCATTGGCAAACTTTGTGCTAACCCACCAAAGATAGAAAAACTCCCACTTAGCCTCATCCCCAAACATTCTCCCTTTGGCCTGTTGAAGTCTCCCCCATCACAAATTATTCTCTTTTACTTTCCTTAGTCCAGTAGAGCCATCAATTTCACATAGACCTTTTCCAACTTTCAAGCCATCTTTTATGCAAGACCGATCACCGCTACTAGGAAATTGTGAGAAATATAGACTTTCATCTATCATAAGCAGCTTGTAGGATACTTTGTAATATAATCCAATGCAGATATTAATTAATTTCCAATAATGTTAATTTAGGCATATGAATTTGGCATCTGTAGGCATACATAGATTGGCTAAATTCACACCACAAAGCAATTCAGTTATAATGTATTTGACTAAAAAGCAATAACATTTGCAAAGCCCTACAAATTATTTATAAGGGAAGAGAATAAAGAAGGAATCTACCAACTCGAAAAAAAATTAGGATTTTTATTAGTATAAAGTGATGACTTCCATAGTAAATTGGTAGTCACTTGTAACACATTGGAAGGAGTGAACACTCATCGAAGCACAAATGATCGAACATAATTCTGAATTTTCATTAAGGAAAATATTAATTAATTTCCAATGATTTTAATTTAGGCATATGAATTTTGAATCTTTGCTCATGAAGTTGATGCATGATATAGCTTAAGGAAATTTTCCACCATGCCCCCATCATAAACCCTGCATATTTCTTTGATGATTGGTAATACTTATGATGCTTAAAGTTAATTTTACATCAACTTGTTTCTTTAAATTTAAAAACCTTAACTGCTTGTTTTATCTTCTATGTAGTGTGTTTCACTATATTGGCCACTTTGCTAGCCTCATTAGTCTTATTGGATCATTTAATTACTCGGATGATGCTTTTAAGGATCATGATCATCAAGCAAGTTATCTAGAGATGTAAATACCGTAATTGAGAATTTGAACTCTTCTTTCCAATTTAAACTTATTTATTCCATCACTATTCTGATAAATAATGATACAAAAAAATCTGATTTGATTGAGATTCTTTGATTGCAGTATGGTTATTTATCAAATTTTTTATTTATAAAAATTCATATATAGTAGTTTAATATTGTTCTCATTTTGTAAGAATTGTTTAAATAGACAATTGCCCCATAAGGAATTTTATACAACTTTGTGGTAGCTTGAAGGCCTAGATGCTTATGACTTGATTAACTTTTAGAATTTGTAATTTAGTCCAAATTCAATGCATGTCATTCTGCAATTGAAATAGTATGATTAAAATTATTCAAAACTTTTGGCACCAAATTTTTACATCCTTCTTTTTTCATTAGATTTATAAATTCCTATTTTTCATTTGTGTATTATCTAAGATATTAATTTTATCTTCCAAAGATTATTTCTTTCTCACAAATTTCACAAAATTTTTGTTTCATATATTGTTAATTATAATTATTTTTTATACCATTTTTAATTATAACTTGGATTTCATTATTTTCAAATTACATATATTATAAATATGATTATATTATATAGTCATTAATTTTTAATTCTTACCATACTTGATTATATTGTATAATCCTAAAAAGTGGACTTAGTGATTGTGCATTTTTATTATTTTTGTGCTAACTTTAAAAATTATTGTAATGTGTACTTAATGCATGTACAATTTTAAGATAAAATTTCTCTCTTTTATAATTTTAATTTAATATAAAATATAATGTTAAAATATCTTATTTATAATAAAAATTTGTGCTTTTTTTGGTCAAAATATTAAATGATTAATTTTATTGCATTATTAGTTCTATAGAGAAAAATTATGAATTTTTCAATATTGAATTGTAAAATTATATTAATATATTTTTTCTATTATGATTTTAACAAAAAAAATCTAACTCTTAATTAAAATAATTAATAATTATAATTATTTATAGAGATAAATTTAATATTTTTTAAGAATGCTAATGTTAATAAATATTCAAGATATGAATTTTTATTTTTAAATTTTTATTCACGTGCATTTTAATGCACGTGCAATAAAACTAATATTGAAAAAAGGTTGTAGCATTTCCTTCTCCACCGCTAAAGCACAATATTTATTAGGGACTGACCCCCACAACATTAAAGAAAAATATAATAATTCCACCCACATAGGATTTCATTTAAAGCTCTTGCGGTGGTTCCTCACAATTAGGGTTTTGGTGAATTGATTAAATATTCAAAAGGTCACAGTTGAATTGGGGGTTGATTTAATAAATATTAAACTCATTTTAATATAATTTAAAATATATAATAATAATATTTAAAATATAACTTAAAATCATATTTTTATATATAGTATTTTATTATTTATAAAATATTCAAAAAATATATAAATCAAAGAAGAGCTTAACTATATAACCTATTAACTTTTCATTATAGGCATTAAATCAAAATCAAAAGGTCATAAATTGATCAATATTCAAATAAATGTTTAAATGAAAATATTTTTTATATTTGTTTTCTAAATAAATATGCAGTATTTGCACAAAGATTTATACTTTATTTACTATTATTATTATTATTATTATTATTATTATTTTGCCACTAATGATCCCTAATTTCTAACACAGTGCATAGAATTATCTGAGTATGCCTTCTGTTATTGAGCAAGTTTAGACTTCATTTGAAATTTCTAATACAGTGCTTTTTTGCTGCTTTTTAAAATAGCTTTTTAGCACAAAATTAATTTTTTTGTACTATAAAACTATTCTAAGAAGTAGTAAGAAAGTCATCCCAAACGAAACCTTAATCTCTTATTCTTTAATCAATTTATGCAAATAAAATTATAATTGAATTTATGTGGGGCTTCATATAAAATAATGCTCAAAACGTTATTGTATCTCTTGCCAATCCATCCTACTAAAAAAATTACCTTCCAGCTATCGTGCCGCCAACAACCACGATAGCCTATCAACGATCACCATCAGTAATCACCAACATTTTAAAACTCCTGACAAGATTCAACCCTGCTGTTGAGTTTTAATTGTCAGCTTGAGAATACCATATATACTTCTATAATATTATATAAGAGAAATCAAATATTTTATTCTCAAATGATCATATTCTTCTTCAATTGTGAGAAATGAAATATTTTTGTATCTTACTATTTTTATCTATACTTCTTGAATTTTTATACAACGTTGAGACATTAAATTTTCCAACACGTAACAACTATCTTATACTTTGTTTATAATAGTTTTCTTATTACCTTTTGATTTTTAGATTACAACTTGAATTTTTATTTGCAAATACTTAAAAATAAATTATTTTAAGAAATTATTTGGCATAAAAAAATATTACTTTTCTTATAATAATGTTACAACTACTTTTATAAAAATCTATGAATGTTTCAATCAAATACTTAATGAGCTTGTCATAAAAGCATTGAATTTTCGGTCTCCTTTAATGGTAGAGCAGTTGCAAGTTGGCCCTCGTTTTAAATAATGCAAATAAACATAAATTATTACTCTAAATCATTATTGATTTGGGCGGGACATAATGGTCCTGCCATGTATAAAAAAATCAGTACCAAATATTATTATAATACCCATTGAGATTTAGGGTTGTTGGTGGTCGAGCACGGTTGGAGCCCCTCATATTGATTTCGAATCCCCTCTACTACGGCCTCGTTTCTTCAATGGGACAAAGTAAGTGTCGGCCCGATGTCAGTGGGCGGCGTCGCTAGGTTCCGCCGAGGGATTAGTTACGCCGCCAAACACTCCCTTTAGAGTGACAATGCCGGCAGGATTAGTTACGCCGCCAAACACTCCCTTTGGAGTGGCAGTGCGTAGATACCCCCATTTCATATATATATATATATTATGATGTGTGTCAAGGAAAATTTAATTACATAATATTATAGAAATTTTTTATAATATTTAATTAAAAGATTAAAACATCTAATTTATTTAATACAACTACTTATTAATAAAATTCACAACCTACACAAAAGTAATTCGATGTATGTATGGGTCATTATTTATATTTCTATTATATGCTCATTGACTGTACCAACTTATTATTAAGCAGTAATGATTTTATGCCACCTCAAAATGAATTTAATTTAGCAAATTTTAAATTCTTTATAAACTAAAGAAGTTGGTATGCTCAGCTATCCATATTTTGATTAAAAAAAAGAGAATATTTTGCTTAAAAATCTATTAAATAAATTAATACTTAATAAATGTTTTACTTCAAATTTACTTAAAAATTATCGAGCTTTTTCTACTTTTCAAAAAGGCTTCTTTTGATGGAGTATGGCCAGAATAAATGCAGCTAGTTGGTTATTGATTGATTTCAATTTTAGACAGTTCAGTATTCACAACGGCTCATATATTATTTGGAAGTTTTGACAACCAACTAAAAGGTATTGGATTCAAAGTTTATGAATGTGATATGTGTGAATTTGATTTAATTAGATCAAAAGTCTTTAAAAAAAGAAACAGCTTCGTATTCTCAAAGCCTCATATACTTGGAGTTAGCAATGATTCTCTACACATTAATTATTAGTGTTGCGGGCTAGAATATACGCGGCATTAGAGATTGAATTTTACATCATTGTGTTGCAGGAATATCCAGCTCACACACAGAGAACACAAGATTTTTATGTAGAAAATCCTAAAAAAGGGAAAAACCACAGGGCCTAACCAGTTGAAATAATTCCACTAGAACTTAAGTAAATTACAGGGGCTGACTCGCCTCCAAGGGCGATCAGATTACAATTATCAACCATAAGGTTGAAGTTGGTGGTATGTGAAAGTTCGATGTCACACTTGCGGAACTTTGGGGTCACCCGGTGATCTGGCAGAATTCCGGGTCCTAGGTGGTGGTCTGGTAGAACTCCGGGCCTTAGGCGGTGGTCCGACTGAGTTGAGGGCGTCAGGTGGTGGTCCAGCGGAGCTCAGGGAGTCAGGCGGTGGTCCGGTGGAGCTCAGGGCGTCAGGTGGTGGTCCGACGGAGTTGAGGACTTCAATTGGTGGTCCGGCGAAACTTCGACGTCAGGCAGTGGTCCGGCGGTGGTCGAGGAGGAGCAAGGAGGCAAGAGCAATCTCCTATCTCTCTCTTTTCTCTTTAGGATTAGGTGCCCCCTTTCAAGAGGAGAGAGGGCTCTATTTATAGAGTTTTGAGAGTGGCTGGCCCGTAAATAGGAAGAAGATCAAGGGTGATTATGGAGTGGTTTGAATGGACGGTCGATGTTGAATCCCTTGATTGTGGACAAATTTGAAGGTCTTAGAGATATCGGATTTGGAAATCTTGAGCTCGTTGGATTCGTCTCGTCGAGACGCTCGATTCGACTATAAGCATGTCATATTTGGAGACAGTTTGGTAATCCAAATTATAGTTTGAACCTTCCAATAGTGCTTCAAACGCTTGATTTGGATCCATTTGGGCTCGGATCGGGTTGAATTTAGTGTCGTTCGGTTCGTATTTCTGAGACGTTCAGTTCGACTATAAGTTTGCTAAAATTGGAGTTCATATGATCCCAATTTTAATTTCAGAAGTTTCCAACTTGATTTTGCTCGAGATTCGTGCTCAATCAAGATAATTTTTTAAGAATGTATCAATTAGTAAATATAATTATTAGATATTCATAAATAAATTAATTAATAAAAATATTTATAAAAATCTAATTATTTAATTATATTGAATAGTTTAATAATATTATTTAATAATTTAATTATATTAAAAAAGTAACATATAAAAAATGTCACAAAAAAAAAAAGTTTTCTGTATGAGAATGTCCTGAAAATAAATGACTCTTAGCTACTCCCGTTATAAATTAAAGATAAGATGGCGAGTCCCAAGTGCCACTCCTTCGCATTTGCACACATATTTTTATCATCGTAGTCGTAGCAACTGTGCAGCCATGTCCTCCGGCGACACTAAACTCTCTCAGGTCCTCCTCATCCCGAGCTCCGGCATGGGCCACCTCATTCCGATCGTCCGCTTCGCCAAAGGACTTTCCGACCGCGGCATCTCCATCTCCCTCCTGACCGTCCGCCCCACCATAACTGCCGCAGAATCCAGCCTCCTCTCCTCCCTCCCATCATCCCTTCTCATTGACTTCCCTCTCTCCCCATTTAACCCTTCTCTCTTCCCCGAGTCCTCAGACCCTGTCACACTCCGATGGGAAGCCATTCGCCGCTCCGCCCACCTCCTTCCTTCTCTCATCTCTACCTTATCACCACCAGTCTCATCCATCATCATAGACATCACCATCGCTTCCACCTTCCTTCCAGTGGCTGTTGCCGCAAACATTCCCTGCTTCGTCTTTTTCACCTCGTTTGCTTCCATGCTCGCTCTCTGTTCTGTTTCACCCTTCGTTCCCCATCCCATCTCTACTGACGTAAAGATCGCCGATGGCGTTCTCAAGATTCCATATTCCTCCATCCCGCCCCCCCTCCGAGACCCAAACAACCTCTTCACCTCCCAATTCATAGAGAACGGTCGGGCACTTACTCTGGCGAACGGTGTCATCGTTAATACATTTTTAGCCTTGGAGCCCGAGTTTCTCGCTGCATTCAATGCCGGCAAGGTTGTTCCCGGATTCCCGCCAGTGATTGCTGTAGGCCCTTTACCTCTCGAAAAAAAACAGCCATCTTCCCACTCGCCAGAGCTAAGGTGGCTTGATGAACAACCGGAGAAGTCGGTCATTTACGTGAACTTCGGAAGCTACTCGGCACTGTCGATTGAGCAAATCAGAGAATTGGGGGCTGGGCTGGAGATGAGCGGGTGCCGGTTTTTCTGGGTGGTGAAAACCGCAAAGGTGGACAGAGGAGAAGGCGGTGGAGATTAATGAATTATTGGGAGAAGGATATGTGAAGAGAGTGGAAGAGAGGGGATTGGTGGTGAGGCAGTGGGTAGAGCAGGATGTTGTTCTTGTTCACCGTGCGGTAGGCGGATTCTTGAGCCACAGTGGGTCGAATTCGGTGATGGAGGCGGCCGCGGTCGGGTTGAGGATTCTCGCATGGCCAAGACGGGGAGATCATAGGGTGATTGCGGCGTCGGTGCCGAGTAGTGGGCTGGGAATATGGCCGGAGAACTGGGCGTGGGAGGCCGAAGAAAGAATCGTGGCTACGGAGGAGATTGCGGTGAGAATTGAGAATGTAAAGGGCCAACTTAGAATTGAGAATATTCTTAATAACAATATTCAAGCAAACTAGCCCGGCCGGTCATCTGCCCCGCCTCACAGTTTCGTTATCAAATAGCGCCAGCTCTGATCCGAGGTCCCGCCTTCCTGAACCGCCGCAGTGGCAGCCGCACCAAGCTTCGCCGCCGTCTCCGCCAACTTTTCATCCGCCATGAACTCCCTCACCTTCACCGCAATCTCCTCCGCAGCCACGATTCTTTCTTCGGCCTCCCACGCCCAGTTCTCCGGCCATATTCCCAGCCCACTACTCGGCACCGACGCCACAATCACCCTATGATCTCCCCGTCTTGGCCATGCGAGAATCCTCAACCCGACCGCGGCCGCCTCCATCACCGAATTCGACCCACTGTGGCTCAAGAATCCGCCTACCGCACGGTGAACAAGAACAACATCCTGCTCTACCCACTGCCTCACCACCAATCCCCTCTCTTCCACTCTCTTCACATATCCTTCTCCCAATAATTCATTAATCTCCACCGCCTTCTCCTCTCTGTCCACCTTTGCGGTTTTCACCACCCAGAAAAACCGGCACCCGCTCATCTCCAGCCCAGCCCCCAATTCTCTGATTTGCTCAATCGACAGTGCCGAGTAGCTTCCGAAGTTCACGTAAATGACCGACTTCTCCGGTTGTTCATCAAAAAGAAATGACTCTTAGCTCCTCGCATTATAAATTAAAGATAAGGTGGTGAGTCCTAAGTGCCACTCCTTTGCATTTGCACGCTTATTTTTATCGCTTATTTTTATCGTCGTAGTCGTAGCAACTGTGCAACCATGTCCTCCGGCGACACTAAACTCTCTCAGGTCCTCCTCATCCCGAGCTCCGGCATGGGCCACCTCATTCCGATCGTCCGCCTCGCAAAAGGACTTTCCGACCGCGGCATCTCCATCTCCCTCATGACCGTCCGCCCCACCATAACCGCCGCCGAATCCAGCCTCCTCTCCTCCCTCCCATCATCCCTTCTCATTGACTTCCCTCTCGCTCCATTTGACCCATCTCTCTTCCCCGAGTCCTCAGACCCCGTCACACTCCGATGGGAAGCCATTCGCCGCTCCGCCCACCTCCTTCCTTCTCTCGTCTCTACCTTATCACCACCAGTCTCATCCATCATCATAGACATCATCATCGCCTCCACCTTCCTCCCAGTGGCTGTCGCCGCAAACATTCCCTGCTTCGTCTTTTTCGTCTCGTTTGCTTCCATGCTCGCTCTCTGTTCTGTTTCCCCCTTCGTTCCCCATCCCATCTGTACTGACGTCAAGATCGCTCGCGGCGTTCTCAATATTCCATATTCCTCCATCCCGCCGCCCCTCCGAAACCCGAACCACCTCTTCGCCACCCAATTCATAGAGAATGGTCGGGCACTTACTCTGGCGAACGGTGTCATCGTTAATACTTTTTTAGCCTTGGAGCCCGAGTTGCTCGCTGCATTCAAAGCCGGCAAGGTCGTTCCCGGATTCCCGCCAATGATTGCTTTAGGCCCTTTACCTCTTGAAAAAAAACAGTCATCTTCCCACTCGCCAGCGCTAAGGTGGCTTGATGAACAGCCGGAGAAGTCGGTCATTTACGTGAACTTCGGAAGCCTCTCGGTGATGTCGATGGAGCAAATCAGAGAATTGGGGGCAGGGCTGGAGATGAGCGGGTGCCGGTTTTTATGGGTGGTGAAAACCGCGAAGGTGGACAGAGAGGAGAAGGCGGTGGAGATTGATGAATTATTGGGAGAAGGATATGTGAAGAGAGTGGAAGAGAGGGGATTGGTGGTGAGGCAGTGGGTAGAGCAGGTTGTTGTTCTTGTTCACCATGCGGTAGCCGGATTCTTGAGCCACAGTGGGGCGAATTCGGTGATGGAGGCGGCCGCGGCCGGGTTGAGGATTCTCGCATGCCCAAGACGGGGAGATCATAGGGTGATTACGGCATCGGTGCCGAGTAGTGGGTTGGGAATATGGCCGGAGAACTGGGCGTGGGACAGTGAAGAAAGGGTCGTGGCTGCGGAGGAGATTGCGGTGAAGGTGAGGGAGTTCATGGCGGATGAAAAGTTGGCGGAGACGGCGGCGAAGCTTGGTGCGGCGGCCACTGCGGCGGTTCAGGAAGGCGGGACCTCGGATCAGAGCTGGCGCTATTTGATAACGAAACTGTGAGGCGGGGCAGATGACCGGCCGGGCTAGTTTGCTTGAATATTGTTATTAAGATCTTCTCCGTTCAGCGCTCAACTTTGCTTGAAGTGGCGCAATCAGCTTGTTCTTCCTTCATCCACTACTTTTGGCCCAGCGCTCGATCTATGTGATTTCAAATCTACTCAAAAATAAAATTACATTACTCGGATTTTATGTTAGCTGATTGAAAATTAGTTTAAAGTTTATATATGTGATGTGTGTGCTTCATGGAAAAATTATTGGGTACGTCGTCCGGACGTAGCTCTACGTCCGGACTCCACTAGAATGGCGCCACGTAGCGACCCGAAGACCCGGCGACCCGTTTCGCCGAGAAGTTCAAATGATGCACGTGCGGTATTATTGAAGAATTACTCCGGTATTACTCGGTATTACCAAAGAATTACTCGGTATTACCTATGAATTACCTAGGTATTACTCGGTATTACCTAGGAATTACTAGGTATTACCGAAGAATTACTCGGTATTACCTAGGTATTACTCGGTATTACCTAGGAATTACTCGGTATTACCAAAGAATTACTCAGTATTACTCGGTATTACTGAAGAAATACTCGGTATTACCTAGGAATTTGTCAAAAAAGGGCAGATTTTTTTAATTTTTCGCGTCCAATCCGGGTCGGGTCGTCGGGCCACACGGAAGTTGTCATAACACGTGCTAAAAATCCACAATTCAACAGAACGGGATATCGCGTCGACGAATGCTACATGGCGCCATTCTAGTGGAGTCCGGACGTAGAGCTACGTCCGGTGTCCGCACCTAATAATTTCTCGTGCTTCATGGGCTTAAGCATCAATCAAATTAAAAAAAAAAATTTGGGTAGTTGAACCGAATACATAAAAAATAAAGTAGAAAAGAGTGATCGAAATATAACATGAAGAACTTCAATAAAATAAAAAAGAAAAGTAAAAACTGTCGGAGAGTTTATTTTGTTACTTTTTTAACAATTTTTCTCAGGAGAAACGCTACTTGGGGAACAGAATATCCATGTGGGTGGGAAGCCAATCCGTCATAAATATTGTTGGTGATCGAAGTATTCCAACCTTTTCCATTATAATTGATATATCACAAAAAATTATTCTGATCGTGCACAAATATTGAGGTGGACAGAGAGGAGAAGGCGGTGGAGATTAATGAATTATTGGGAGGAGGATATGTGAAGAGAGTGGAAGAGAGGGGATTGGTGGTGAGGCAGTGGGTAGAGCAGGATGTTGTTCTTGTTCACCGTGCGGTAGGCGGATTCTTGAGCCACAGTGGGTCGAATTCGGTGATGGAGGCGGCCGCGGTCGGGTTGAGGATTCTCGCATGGCCAAGACGGGGAGATCATAGGGTGATTGCGGCGTCGGTGCCGAGTAGTGGGCTGGGAATATGGCCGGAGAACTGGGCGTGGGAGGCCGAAGAAAGAATCGTGGCTGCGGAGGAGATTGCGGTGAAGGTGAGGGAGTTCATGGCGGATGAAAAGTTGGCGGAGACGGCGGCGAAGCTTGGTGCGGCTGCCACTGCGGCGGTTCAGGAAGGCGGGACCTCGGATCAGAGCTGGCGCTATTTGATAACGAAACTGTGAGGCGGGGCAGATGACCGGCCGGGCTAGTTTGCTTGAATATTGTTATTAAGAATATCCTTTATGTTAATCTTCTCCGCTCAGCGCTCAACTTTGCTTGAAGTGGCGCAATCTGCTTGTTCTTCCTCCATTCAGTACTTTTGGGCCAGCGCTAGATCTATGTAATTTCAATCTACTAAAAAATAAAATTACATTAGTCGGATTTTATGTTAGCTGATGTCCGTGTACTTAATGGGCTTAAACATGAAAAAAGAAAAAAATTGGGTAGTGGAACGAATACATAAAAAATAAAGTAGAAAAGAGTGATTATATGTTTCATGGTGGGACCACAACGTCAAACATAACAGGAAGAAGTTTAATAAAATAAGAACAAAAGTAAAAACTGTCGCACCATAATCAACGAGAGATTATTCTGTGCGGACACCGGACGGTTCTTCCCATTCGGTACCGCTCTGGTACCGAGCGCGGTATTGAGCGGTATAAAGCGTGGTACCGAGCGTGGTATATTTTTGGATGACGTGGCTTATTTTTATTGGTCTCCAGACATATCCGGTGTCCGCACAGAATAATTTGTCATAATCAACAGCAGAGTTTATTTTGTTATTTTTTTTAAAATTTTTCTCATAAAGAATGTTGTTGCATAGGAACGAAAAATTATTTAGTGAGGACTCCGTGTGTAGCTTTATGTTCAGACTTCAATAAAATATCGACATATGGCGACCCGACAACTCAATGATCCGACTCGAAGAAAATATAATATTTAGCACATGCTTTTTAACTTACCGCGCGGCCTGACGACCTGACCCAGACCATACGTGAAATGTTATTTTTTACTAAAAGAGCACCGATCATTCAGTCAAAAATTCAAAATCGAGGCTTTTAAGTTTCTCTTGTCTCAAGTGCTATTCATCTTCGTCCAAAGCTCCTTTTGTTTGCTCATCACTATTATTGTAGAGGCCATGACTAAGGTCAGTAATTTTGTTACCAGGAAAGAAGTACATTTTCACCGGATCTATTGGTCTATTTTTCTGTAAATAATTTCTATAAATGTCATGTTAGGGTTTAGATTTTGGGTTTTGAACATTTGCATGTTATTATAAACCGTTTCTCACTGATGAATATTATAGAATGTATGTGGGAAATAAACATTTATAGAATGTTTGTGGAAAATAGGTTTTGTACGATGTCTACTTGCTTCTATGTACCAATGTGTAACGCTTCTGTGTACCCTTGCTTGGTTTTGCTGTGTACCGACCAATTGTACCTACCTCTCTGTACTGTTGTTGTGTACCTCTATGTACTTATTTGTTACCCATTCGCATGTTTGTTCATAGAACATTTATGGTGAAGTTGATAGCGTATTGTTCCTAACCACCACACCTAATTTTGCAAAGATATGTTCCAAAGATTTTTTTTCCGTTGTAGAACTTCAACTTTTAGAGAATTTTGTGATCATTTACTTGATACATTCGGCCAAGAATTCATTGATAGACTAAGGAAACTGCATATTGATCAGTTCCTGTTAATACCTCTCTTCCGTCAGAATGTCCCCCTGGTACACATGTTGTTGTCAAAGTGGGATATTCGGAAGCAATGTTTTGTCATCAAGAGACGGAAGTTATAATTCACTGCAGATGAAGTTGCTCTGATTGTTGGACTACCCAAAAGAGAAAATGAATTTGAGTTGAAAAGTGCTCGAATGTGCGAAATCCACCAATGATATTAAACATGAGATGCTCAGTCTGGACGAATCTACTCCACTTAATGATCTTGTGAAGAAATTTATCATTTTCTTTGTCCAACCTATTCTTTCCCCTACGTAACTACCAAACCCCTGCTAGGATCCTAAGTGTTGTTTTAATGTAGGTCTATTTTTAACTTACAACTGGCCAGCATCCATTTGTGATTTTCTAGTGGCCGAGTTCGATGCCATTGCCAGGAAGTTTGCTAAAGGCAGACCCCTGTGATATATGAATGGCTTTGTACATATTGTAATTGTGAGTGCATCCAACACTTTAGAATCTCTGTATATTGTAGTAGTTAATTTATTTGGCTAACAATTTATGCATATTAATTACAGATTTGATTTCTAGAGCATATCTCAATCCACGCACCAGTGTATAATGAGTCCTAACCTCATTTTGTTCGTTGGGATAGTGAGATAATATACATCAACATAGAGGTGATCGAATTATTTGCTGACCTTGACTATGTACAGTACTCATTGCTCTCTCTACTTCATGTTAATGTAGTGAAGTTCATTTTGATGTGAGCTCATCATGGTAAATAATATTGTGTATATATTTCATACTTTCCAAGGAGTCACGAGAGAGGAGAGAACATTATTAGAGAATTCTCCCCCTCTCTCTCCTAAGAAAACTTCAATTGCACCTCACACGCACCTCCAACTTGAACTCCCAGGCCCCCGTCCATAATGCTTTCTTATCCTTCCATCTCACTTAAATCTCCCACCCCCAACCTGACTAGCCCCCACAGGCCCCCCACAGGCACCCCACAGGCACCTCCAACTGGAACTAACTCCATGAGTAATCCTGCCGATCCGAGCCCAATCCCGCTTGCGAACGATCTCCATTGTGTGTTCCAATCCACGGCTCCAGCTCACGCTCCAGCATTGAATCACCAGTCTTCCTCGGACTGTGAGCTCCAACATGTGACCTCGCACAACACATGTCCGATTTCATGTCCGCAACCAACCTGTCGCCCCGAGGTTCTTGATCTTGTCGTTCTTGATCCACTGCTCCGACACATCAAAAATCAAATAGCCCTGAAGCTCCATCTAAATATGAAACTCCACCTCAAAAGATCTGAATCGATCTTTAATCAAGAACATAAAAACTATACTTCCATTCAGGCCACTGCTCTATCAACGCTCACAATCTGCCACAAAAACCCCAGCTCCTACATGGATGCTACCCTGAGGTTCCCCAAAAATTTTTGTTTCCAAAACAGCTAACACACGACTACAATTCCAGCGAATGGTTATAATGCAAAGGAACAAGATTTTATGGCATAATCAGCTTCCAACCAACAATCACGACCTATTGTCTTTCACAGATGAAGAACAAGCTAGAGGAGAACAAGAAGGGTTCACCTTCTTCACATACATAGAGTTCCAAAGATTTCACCTCCTCACATCTTCTCACTTCCAAAAAAAGCTCAAATCGACCGTTAACAAAGACCTAGCCCCTTCTTGCTGGCATAAGAAGAAATAGCAAGAAAGACAAGAGAGATTCACCCTCTTCAACACACACAATAAATCTTTAGATTACTAAACCCTTTCTTTCTCCTCCTCACACAAGAAGCAAAATCAAAACCCTTAACCATTACTTCGGACAGCTTCCACTCTCTCAACCCAAAAAATAGAAATGGAATTCTCCTGAAATGACATTTCTCTCTTGATCGCAGGCACATAACCCATGTTATCCACGACGTAGCAAGTGCGGCCTTCACCCGAGCTCACGCGCGTCCCACGTGCAAGGGCGCTTCGCTCACCTCGCACGACCTTCTGCATGCGCGCTCAGTCCGCGTTCGGCCTGCACTTCCCTAGTCCCGCCTGGGCCACGCCTTCGTAATAGCTTTTTTATCTACCGACTCAAATTTTCTAACATGTAACAACTACTCATTGTAATAACTCTCTTAAACTTTGTTTGTAATAACTTTCTTATTACCCTTGATTTTTAGAGCACAAATTGAATTTCTATTGAATCGCTGCTTTTTCATTGCTTTTAAAAATTTATATTAAGAACAGCTTATAAAAAGATTACTTTCCTCTTAATAATTTAAGACCATCCTCATAAAAATCTATGAAAGTTTCGATCAAATACTTAATGAGCTGTCATAATAGCATTGAATTTTCTGTCTCCTTTAATGATAGAGTAGGTAAGACAGTTGGAAGTTGGCCTTCATTTTAAATAATGCAAATAAACATAAATTATTACTCTAAATCATTATTGATTGGGGCGGGACATAATGAAAAAAAAGGGCAAATTTAATTACATAATATTATAGAATTTTTTAATAATATTTAATTAAAAGATTAAAACATCTAATTTTATTTAATACAACTAATTATAAATAAAATTTTATTAATGTACTTAAAACATTAATTAAAAAAAGATAATTTAAAATATATGAAGAAAAAAATTTATATGTTGAATTCAAATTTATTTGTAAATTATATCACAATATTACTTTATTTTTAAATAAAATGAGAAAAGGGCAAAGTAAAATATATTTTAAAAACATATAAGTAAAAAGTGAAGAAGGACCAATAACACAATAGCAAAATAAAATTGTGATTGATGTCTGAAAAATAAAGTATGATCATACCCTAAATATCACTTCTTAAAGCATCGACTTGATTGCATATCAAGTATAATTTTTTAAGTATCAATTTAGTCAATATATATATACCTCATATACTTGAAATTATCAATGATTCTCTACAGATTATTAGTAAATATAATTATTAGATATACAAAAATAAAATTATTAATAAAAAATTATAAAAATCTAATTATTTAATTATATCGAATAGTTTAATAATACTATTTAATAATTTAATTATATTAAAAAATAACATATAAAAAATGTCACAAAAAAACTAGTTTTCAGCATGAGAATGTCCTCAAAATAAATTACTCTTAGCTCCTCGCGTTATAAATTAAAGATAAAGATAGCGAGTCCAAAGTGCCATTCCTTCGCATTTGCACAAATATTTTTATCGTCGTTAGCACTGTGCAGCCATGTCCTCCGGCGAAACTAAACTCTCTCAGGTCCTCCTCATCCCGAGCTCCGGCATGGGCCACCTCAATCCGTTCGTCCGCCTCGCAAACGCACTTTCCGACCGCAGCATCTCCATCTCCCTCCTGACCGTCCGCCCCACCATAACCGCTGCCGAATCCAGACTCCTCTCCTCCCTCCCATCATCCCTTCTCATTGACTTCCCTCTCGCCCCATTTGACCCTTCTCTCTTCCCCGAGTCCTCAGACCCCGTCACACTCCGATGGGAAGCCATTCGCCGCTCCGCCCACCTCCTTCCTTCTCTCGTCTCTACCTTATCACCACCAGTCTCATCCATCATAATAGACATCACCATCGCCTCCACCTTCCTCCCAGTGTCTGTCGCCTCAAACATTCCCTGCTTCGTATTTTTCATCTCGTTTGCTTCCATGCTCGCTCTTTGTTCTGTTTCCCCCTTCGTTCCCCATCCCATCTGTACTGACGTCAAGATCGCCGGCGGGGTTCTCAATATTCCATACTCCTCCATCCCGCCGCCCCTCCGAGACCCGAACCACCTCTTCGCCACCCAATTCATAGAGAATGGTCGGGCACTTACTCTGGCGAACGGTGTCATTGTTAATACATTTTTAGCCTTGGAGCCCGAGTTGCTCGCTGCATTCAATGCCGGCGAGGTTGTTCCCGGATTCCCGCCGGTGATTGCTTTGGGCCCTTTACCTCTCGAAAAAAAACTGCCATCTTCCCCCTCGCCAGCGCTAAGGTGGCTTGATGAACAGCCAGAGAAGTCGGTGATTTACGTGAACTTCGGAAGCCGCTCGGCGATGTCAATTGAGCAAATTAGAGAATTGGGGGCTGGGCTGGAGATGAGCGGGTGTCGGTTTTTCTGGGTGGTGAAAACCGCGAAGGTGGACAGAGAAGAGAGGGCGGTGCAGATTGAGGAGTTGTTGGGAGAAGGATATGTGAAGAGAGTGGAAGAGAGGGGATTGGTGGTGAGGGAGTGGGTAGAGCAGGATTTTATTCTTGTTCACCGTGCGGTAGCCGGATTCTTGAGCCACTGTGGGTTGAATTCGGTGATGGAGGCGGCCGCGGCCGGGTTGAGGATACTCGCATGGCCAAGAGGGGGAGATCAAAGGGTGATTGCGGCGTCGGTGCCGAGTAGTGGGCTGGGAATATGGCCGGAGAACTGGGCGTGGGAGGCCGAAGAAAGAGTCGTGGCTGCGGAGGAGATTGCGGTGAAGGTGAGGGAGTTCATGGCGGATGAAAAGTTGGCGGAGACGGCGGCGAAGCTTGGTGCGGCGGCCACTGCGGCGGTTCAGGAAGGCGGGAGCTCGGATCAGAGCTGGCGCTATTTGATAACGAAACTGTGAGGCGGGGCAGATGACAGGCCGGGCTAGTTTACTTGAATATTGTTATTAAGAATATCCTTTATATTAATCTTCTCAGTTCATCGCTCAGCTTTGCTTGAAGTGGCGCAATCAGCTTGTTCTTCCTCCATTCAGTCAGTACTTTTGGCCCAGCGCTCGATCTATGTGATTTCAAATCTACTCAAAAATAAAATTACATTACTCGGATTTTATGTGATCATTCGGATTTTAAGCGCCCAACCGCTGTCACACCATCGCCCTGCCATGAATATTCTAGCCTGTAACAATACTAAAATTTTATTTCTGAAAAAAAATAAAAAAAACTGTCTCAAATAAAACTTTAATATATTATCAATTGCCTTTTATAACTTCAGAACTATAACCCCCAACTTAATCAAGTGAATCCTACTAAGTTAAAGCTTACATGCATCCTCTGAACTTCCCACTCATTGGAATGTACTCCATATATATCTTTAGGCTTCTCTAATAGTGATAAATATAAATGGTCCATACAACATTTTATCCAGAATATTATAAGCTTCAGTTTTTCTAACATTTTATTCAGAATACATTCATTGAATATGTATCAAATTATCATTGAACCTGTAATAATTCAATATCGAGTTGGATATTTTCGAGTTTAGAAACTGTTTGGGATTGCTGCAATTTTTTATAAAATTGAAGTAAAGTTACTATGCAGAAAACAACTTATTAATCATTCTGATGACAAATAGCAGCTTTATTTCTACAATAAAAATTTTTTAAAATATTGAGAAAATAATAATAAGGTAGTCATCAAATAAAATCATGATTGCTTTTTGAAAGCAGAGCAGCAAGAAAGTTGTCCCAAACTAACCCTTAGTCGAAGTCGGATCTATGGGCGTACCCAAAATTTTATATTTTTTTTATATTATTATTATTTTATTAAAGTAAAAAATTTTATTATTCATCTCCTTATAATTTTAATTTTTATATGAAAATAAATTATAGTATAATATTATTGTTGCGGACTCAAATATACGCGGCAATAGAGTTTAATATTTCCGTCTCAGCGTTGTACGTATATTCGGCACACAAACAGAATCGAAATAGTAACACCAGGATTTTTACGTGGAAAACCCTGGAAAGGGAAAAAACCACGGGGCCACGCCCAGTTGAAAGAGTTCCACTAGTGTCGTTTGAAGTACACGAGGCTGATCCGTCCTTTAAATTCAGGACGATCAGATTACAATGAGTATCAGTTACAATGACAAGCAGAGTTCCGACGTCACTTGAGTGTCCGGCAGAATTCCGGCGTCACTTGGAAAGAAGTCCGGCGTCACTCGGGCGTCGGGTAGAATTCCAGCGTCACTTGGAAAGAAGTCCGGCGTCACTCGGGCGTCGGGTAGAATTCCGGCGTCGGGCAGAACTCCGACGTTACTCCCGTGTCGGGCAGAGCTCCGGCGTCCCTCGGGCGCCTGGTGGTGCTTCGGTGGTGTTCCGGCGGTGTTCCGGCGGAGTTCCGGCGGTGGTCGAGGAGGAGTTATTCCCTCCTAGACTTCTCTTCTCTTCTTCTTCTCTTCCTTCTCTTCTTGGCTTGGGTCCCCTCTTAAGAGAAATGAGGGGCTATTTATAGTTTTTCTGGAGTGGCATAGCCCGTAAATATGTGAGGGATCAGGGGCGAATAGGGAGTGATCCGGATGAACGGCCGATATTGAATCCCTTGATCGTGAACCGTTTATCAAGCATTTGAAGGTCTTAATGATATCAGAATTTTGCGATCTTGGGTTCGTTGGATTCGTCTCGTCGAGCCGCTCGATTCGAGTATAAGCTCGCCAAAATCGGAGACCGTTTGGTAACTCAAATAGCTGTTTGATGCTTCCAACAGCGCTTCGGGTACTTGATTTGGACTCACTTGGGCTCGGATTGAGTCGAATTTGGTGTCGTTGGATTCGTATTTCCGAGACGCTCAGTTCGACTGTAAGCTTGCTGAAATCGGAGTTTAAATAGTCTCCGAATTAATTTTTGAAGTTTCCAACTTGAGTTTTTCCTCGAGATTCGTGCCCGATCAAGATAATTTTCCGATGACGTATCAATTATAATTAAAATTATATCATATCAATAAATAGAAACAATGAAACATAGCTAATGAAAAGGTCAATTTATCCCTCCATTCAAAATAAAATAAAATAAAATCTGACTGTAACTAATCCACTCAGCCTCAAATTTAAAAGTATATTCGGTGAATCATATTTAGTTTTACTGAAATTCAAACAATTACATCAAAATACACATTGATTGAATCATGTTGTAAAACACACCTGTTCATGACCAATATTAATGACTGATCGATCTGCCTTTCCATTCACAATCCACATGGCTATCATTCAAAGCTCGACGGCATTCAACTTGTAACCTTACAGCCTTTTCATTGCATGCAAAAGGGCCCCGAGTTCATAAATAAATATATATATATATATATATATATATATATATATATATATATATATATTATAGACATTGATGTACATCAACATTGATAACAGTACAGTTAAACAATATTAGTAAGCATATTGTGATCGGATCACAAAGATCAAGAGGTCATAGTCGGGTGATGATGATTGAAGGAGTGTATCTAGGCAACAATGGTTGGAAGATTGTGCTCTGATTAAAATTGTTGGGATATCGTAGTCTGACGACTGTAGTTAAGCATTGATGTTAGGAGGATAATAGTTAAGCGATAGTGGTTGAGAAATGATAGTTCTTCCTATGGTGGTGGTCGAGTAATGTTTGTTCAACAATATTGAACTAACTATGATGGTTTGACAACAATCGGGTAGACCTCTAGGGAGCCTCTGAGCTCTATTCTCCTTTTCCTCAATCCATCTTTTAAGCCAAGTCCCTCTAGATGTATGTAAAGAGTGTGAGCCTATTTATAATATAAAATAAATATATTAAAAAAAAACTACTAAAAGAAAAAACTCATAAATACTGCAAACCATCATACAACAAATATATTAACTCCAGCAAAAAAAATAATTAAATAAATAAATTTAAATTTCATAACTACTAAGTGTAAATTTGTAAGGATCTTCGATGAACAATTGCAACGAAAAAAATCAAAGAAATGTGATCATTAATAACATTAGCTATAGGACATGAGAGGCGGAGTCGAGCGGAAAAAAAAAAGGCTTTAAGGAGGGGAAGGAGAGGCAACTTATTCTGATATGTTGGTCAGTAATTTTGACTATTAATAAAGAGATTTTTAATTTGAAAAACTATATAAAAAAAATAGTAGTTGAACGGATACAACAAAAATAATGTAGAAAAGAGTGATTATATGTTTCATGGTGGGACCAAGAGCTCCTACCTCGGAGAAATTATTCTGTGTGGATGCCGCACCCCTTTGCTCAGTACCGCTGACGTGGCTACACCTAATTCGTCTCCGGACGAGGAGCTGTGTTCGACGTCCCTTGAGAAATTATTTTATGCGGGAGACCAATCAGAATGCGCCACATCACCCCTTCGCTCAGTACTGTAATTCGGTACTGCTCGATACCGCTCGGTACTGCGGTTCAGTATCGCGGATGTGATTGCACCTGATTCATCTGCGTTCGGCAGAAAAAAATTTTGTTATTTTTTCGCGAGAACGTCAACCATAGCAGAAAGAAATTCAATAAAATAAGAACAAAAGTAAGAACTGTTGGAGCATAATCGACAGCAGAGTTTATTTTGCTATTTTTTTAACAATTTTTCTCGAAAGAAATGCTACCTGGGGAACAGAATATCCATGTGGTTGGAAAGCCAATCCGTCATAAATATTGTTGGTGATCGAAATATTACAACCTTTTCCATTATAATTTGGTGGTGAAATATTCATTGCATTGGTTTAGTCATCTTCTTAATTCAAAAATAAAATAAAATTCCAACTAAATTAATAACAAGTAATGAGATTCTCCCTAATCCTAAATGTTAAGGATATCTTTTGACCTTTTTTTTTTCCTGATTTTAAAATTTTTTATACTAAAGAATTATTTTAGAAAATAATAAGAAAACTGTCTAGAATGAAGCCGAAGATTTGATTTGGGATAACTTTTTTTCATTGTTTTCAATAAATTTTTATGTAAGAAAGCTGATTTCTACAACAACTTTCAAAAAAAATGTTTTTATCCACACAGCTTTACAACTACTTTTATAAAAAGCTGCCGTTGTCCTAAACAGATCATAAGGATCTTTTGGGATGATTGCAGCATTTTATAAAATTGGTTATAAAATTGTTGTGGAGAAAACAACTTCATTATTATGATTATTATGATTGTAGAAAGCAGTTTTTAATCATAAAAATTTCTGAAAAATAGAGAAAAAATATCAAAAAAATAATAGCCAAATAAAATTGTATTTATTATCTAAAAATCAAAGCATTCAAAAAGCTAACTCAAATAGACCTTAAGCTCTTCTATCATGTGGTGCTTTGGCACATTATAAGCTAAGGAGTATTTTATCGCCTACTTTCATTTTTTTTTTTTTTCAGCACTCTCATTTTCAGCTTTTTGTCCTTATTCAGTTATAACAGAACTATGCAACATTTTAAGATATTAGACAATTACAATAAATAGAAAAAAAGTATCAAGTTATATATATAATGAGGAAGAGATATGTAAGCATAATACATATTTTTAAAGTGATTACCGTTAATAATTTAATTAGCTATTAAACCAATAAAAATAAATAAATTTAGAACTAGCCAAAGTTGCTCAGGTTATAAAAATATTAAAAGAAAATTTTTAAAAATTAAGCTAACTTGTTCTAAAAAAATTGGTAATGGTTTGACGGTTAACCGATCAAACCAACGGTTTGAACCGGTTTTGACTAATTCATTGCAAAATCGATTTTGGCAATGAATCGGACCAGTTCACGGTTTAATCGGTTGAACGGCCAGTCTAATCCAATCCGATTTTTAAAACATTAAATATAAGTGTATACCCCTACTATAACAAAAATTTATTAGGTGCGGACTCCGCACAAAATAATCTCACTACTACAACAGCTTCTAATTTTATAATAATAAATAAATTTATATTTTTATTATATTATAATTCTTTTAAGTTGTAATGATTATGCAATATTATAAATAAGTGCATACAAAATTTTAAAGAAAAAAAGTATAATAATAATAATAATAATAATAATAATAATTGTTTTTAAAATTCAACAACTATTTTATAGTTGTTGCATGATCAATTATTTTGGTGAGACCAACTTTTAATTAAACTATTTTTTGTTATTGATGAACCATTAAAATTCAATTTTAAATTCTATTTAATTAAATCTTAAATTGCTAAGTTTCTCTATTTAAATCTTAAAAGGCTAACTTTCTATATTTTAAGTAAATTATATACTTATTTGTTTACAACATGTAATACAAATATTAATATTTTCAGTAAAGCCTTATATTTGATTAATAATCTATAACATTTTAGTTGAATATTGATGCCTTTTGTATAGAAAACAATTAATTAAACTCACTTAAAACCTATATGCTCATATTATTATTATTCTTAATTTATATTTTATCTTATGATAGAAATATTATGTAAAATTGGAAAAATATATATTAATATAGTGACACCACATTTGTCACATTCATCTATGCTTCCTCTAACCTACTTATCTCCCATATCTTAATTATAAATATAATTAATAATCTAAGTGTATTTTCAATATTATTTCAGGGAAATCATAAAAAAATTCAATAATATTATCATGTTATAATCATTAATTAAATGAATAGTAAGAATTTTTTGTTGATAACTACATTGCATTATATCATATCATAGATTAAATAATTAGTACCTCTATAAAAACAAAAAAACAAAATTCAATTGACATATAAATGAGAATGGAATGATATGCAAAAATCATAAGCAATTATATAGAGGAGCAAGATATTCTTTATTGACATTTTAAATTTCATATCACTCAGTAATTAAATTTTATATGAATAATTAATTCATATAAATTATTTATTATTTGGCACTTAAATGCTATTCAATTCTATTATCAATTTCATATCATTTTTAAAATTGTGCATAAATATTTTTTTTCTTTTGTCAATAAGAACAAGATCATTTGTAGAATTATTAGTAATGAAAAACTTATAAAATTAATTTATTATTTCATAAAGAGTATAATTAATATATTTATTTTTTAATAATAATATTATTATTTTTTAAATTTCGTGCATCGACATGCATGTGATGCACGTGTATTTCAAATAGTATAAAAATTTACAAAAAAAAAATAGTTTTCTGCGTGAGTGTCCGAAAAATAAATGACTCTTAGCTCCTCGCATTATAAATTAAAGATAAGGTGGTGAGTCCTAAGTGCCACTCCTTTGCATTTGCACGCATATTTTTATCGTCGTAGTCGTAGCAACTGTGCAACCATGTCCTCAGGCGACACTAAACGCTCTCAGGTCCTCCTCATCCCGAGCTCCGGCATGGGCCACCTCAATCCGATCGTCCGCCTCGCCAAAGGACTTTCCGATCGCGGCATCTCCATCTCCCTCCTGACCGTCCGCCCCAGCATAACCGCCGCCGAATCCAGCCTCCTCTCCTCCCTCCCATCATCCCTTCTCATTGACTTCCCTCTCGCCCCATTTGACCCTTCTCTCTTCCCCGAGTTCTCAGACCCCGTCATACTCCGATGGGAAGCCATTCGCCGCTCCGCCCACCTCCTTCCTTCTCTCATCTCTACCTTATCACCACCAGTCTCATCGCTCATCATAGACATCACCATCGCCTCCACCTTCCTCCCAGTGGCTGTCGCCGCAAACATTCCCTGCTTCGTCTTTTTCGTCTCGTTTGCTTCCATGCTCGCTCTCTGTTCTGTTTCCCCCTTCGTTCCCCATCCCATCGGTGACGTCAAGATCGCCGGCGGCGTTCTCAAGATTCCATATTCCTCCGTCCCGCCGCCCCTCCGAGACCCGAACCACCTGTTCACCACCCAATTCATAGAGAACGGTCGGGCACTTACTCTGGCGAACGGTATCATCGTTAATACATTTTTAGCCTTGGAGCCCGAGTTGCTGGCTGCGTTCAATGCCGGCGAGGTCGTTCCCGGATTCCCGCCGGTGATTGCTTTAGGCCCTTTACCTCTCGAAAAAAAACAGCCATCTTCCCCCTCGCCAGCGCTAAGGTGGCTTGATGAACAGCCGGATAAGTCGGTGATTTACGTGAACTTTGGAAGCCGCTCGGCGATGTCGATGGAGCAAATCAGAGAATTGGGGGCTGGGCTGGAGATGAGCGGGTGCCGATTTTTCTGGGTGGTGAAAACCGCGAAGGTGGACAGAGAGGAGAAGGCGGTGGAGATTGAGGATTTGTTGGGAGAAGGATATGTAAAGAGAGTGGAAGAGAGGGGATTGGTGGTGAGGGAGTGGGTAGAGCAGGATGCTGTTCTTGTTCACCGTGCGGTAGCCGGATTCTTGAGCCACAGTGGGTCGAATTCGGTGATGGAGGCGGCCGCGGCCGGGTTGAGGATGCTCGCATGGCCAAGAGGGGGAGATCATAGGGTGATTGCAGCGTCGGTGCCAAGAAGTGGGCTGGGAATATGGCCGGAGAGCTGGGCGTGGGAGGCCGACGAAAGAATCGTGGCTGCGGAGGAGATTGCGGTGAAGGTGAGGGAGTTCATGGCGGATGAAAAGTTGGCGGAGACGGCGGGGAAGCTTGGTGCGGCGGCCACTGCGGCGGTTCAGGAAGGCGGGACCTCGGATCAGAGCTGGCGCTATTTGATAACGAAACTGTGAGGCGGGGCAGATGACCGGCCGGGCTAGTTTGCTTGAATATTGTCATTAAGATCTTCTCCGTTCAGCGCTCAACTTTGCTTGAAGTGGCGCAATCAGCTTGTTCTTCCTTCATTCACTATGTTTGGCCCAGCGCTCGATCTATGTGATTTCAAATCTACTCAAAAATAAAATTACATTACTCGGATTTTATGTTAGCTGATTGAAAATTAGTTTAAAGTTTATATATGTGATGTGTGTGCTTCATGGGCTTCAGCATCAATCAAATTAAAAAAAAAAATTTTGGGTAGTTGAATCGAATACATAAAAAATAAAGTAGAAAAGAGTGATCGAAATATAACATGAAGAACTTCAATAAAATAAAAAAGAAAAGTAAAAACTGTCGGAGAGTTTATTTTGTTACTTTTTTAACAATTTTTCTCAGGAGAAACGCTACGTGGGGAACAGAATATCCATGTGGGTGGGAAGCCAATCCGTCATAAATATTGTTGGTGATCGAAGTATTCCAACCTTTTCCATTATAATAGGTATATCACAAAAAACATCATTCTGATCGTGCACAAATATTGAGGCAAAATTAAATTGGAAATTTCTAAAATTAAAATTTGGATCATCCGAACTCCGATTTCAGCAACTTATAGTCGAACTGATCGTCTCAAAAGTACAAACCCAACGACACCAAATTCGACTCAGTCCAAGCTCAAATAGGTCCAAATCAAAGACTCAAAATGCTTTTGGAAGGTTCAAACTACAATTTAGATTACCAAACTGTTTCCAAACATGACATGCTTATAGTCGAATCGAGCGGCTCGACGAGACTAATCCAACGAGCCCAAGATCATCAAATTCTGATATCATTAAGACATTTAAATGTCCGATTATGATCGGAGGAATCAATATGGGTCATCAGATAGAGCACTCCGAACCTACCCTGGATCTTCTCTATATTTACGGGGTGTGCCACTCATAAAAATCTATAAATAGACCCCCACTCTCTACATGAGGAGGACCTTTAGCTAGATGTTGGAGAGAGCTCTAAAGCTTCAAGAGCTCCAGCACCACCGCCCAGCCGCCGGACTTCAGCCCGATCACTGTCAGACCACCGCCTGCCATGAATATTCTAGCTTGCAACAAAACTAAAATTTTATTTCTAAAAGAAGTAAAAAAATTATCTCAAATAAAACTTCAATATACTATCAGTTGCCTTTTATAACTTCAGAACTATAATCCCCAACTTAATCAAGTGAATCCTACGAAGTTAAAGCTTACATGCATCCTCTGCATGGGTGCCAATTTTTGACACGACCCGAAACCCGACCTGGACCCGACCAGAAATAATCAAGGTTCGGGTCAACCCGGTTAGCAAACGGGTCGGGTTCGGGTTGAGATTTTTGACCCGTTTGCAAAAACGGGTTAGGTTCGGGTCGACCCAGAAACCCGAAATCAACCCGAATTTGACCATGGTCCGGGTCCGTTAACCCAGCAATTTGGGCTCCCGCTTCCGCAATCTAGGCTCTAGCTTCAGCAATCAGGGCTCAGTCGCTCCGCTTCCCGCTTTCGCTATTTCGCAACCCGGGCTCAACCATTCAGTGCTGCAATCCGGGCTCCCTCTTCCGCAGGACCGCAATCCGAGCTCAGGCTCAGTCGCTCCGCTTCCCGCTTACGCAATCCGGGCCCAGTAGCCGCTCCATTTCGACGCTTCCCGCTTCCGCACGTGTGACACACCCAAGTAGGCCGCCTTCAGGTCCACGTGAACCACAGCCACGACTGCCTTGCAATCCGGGCTACCTCTTCCGCATTCCCAATTTCCGGGTCGGGTTCGGGTTGAGATTTTTGACCCGTTTGCAAAAACGGGTTAGGTTAGGGTCGACCCGGAAACCCGAAATCAACCCGAATTTGACCATGGTCCGGGTCCGTTAACCCAGCAATTTGGGCTCCCGCTTCCGCAATCTAGGCTCTCGCTTCCGCAATCAGGGCTCAGTCGCTCCGCTTCTCGCTTTCGCTATTCCGCAACCCGGGCTCAACCATTCAGTGCTGCAATCCGGGCTCCCTCTTCCGCAGGACCGCAATCCGAGCTCAGGCTCAGCCGCTCCGCTTCCCGCTTACGCAATCCGGGCCCAGTAGCCGCTCCATTTCGACGCTTCCCGCTTCCGCACGTGTGACGCACCCAAGTAGGCCGCCTTCAGGTCCACGTGAACCACAGCCACGACTGCCTTGCAATCCGGGCTCCCGCAATCCGAGCTACCGCTTCCGCATTCCCAATTTCCGGGTCGGGTCTGGGTTGTATTTTATGACCCGTTTACAAAAATGGGTCGGGTTCGGGTCGTGTCAAATAACATCAGGTCAATTCATGATTTGACCCGAACCCAACCCATTGACCTAAATTGACACCCCTAATCCTCTGAACTTCCCTCTCATTGGAAATGTACTCTATATATATCTTTAGGTTTCTCTAATAGTGATAAAAATAAATGGTCCATACAACATTTTATCAAGAATATTATAAGCTTCAGTTTTTCAAACATTTTATTCAGAATATATTCATTGAATATGTATCAAACTATCATTGAACCTGTATTGATTTATGGCAATTCAGGCTTCAAACCTAATTTATTTTGACACGAGATAACTCAACCCAAGTAATAATTCAATATCGAGTTGGATATTTTTGAGTTAAGAAACTGTTTGGTATAGCTGAAATTTTTTATAAAACTGATTTGAAGTTGCTGTACGAAAAATAACTTAATCATTCTGATCACAAATAGCAGCTTAATTTCTACCATAAAAATTTTTGAAAAATATTGAGAAAATAATAAGAAGATAGTTATCAAACAAAATTATAATTGCCTTCTGAAAGTAGAGCAACAAGAAAGCTATCCCAAACTATCCCTTAGTCGAAGTTGGATCAATCGGCAGACCCAAAAATTTATAATCTTTTTATATTATTATTATTATTTTATTAAAGTAAAAAAAATAGCTAATCATTTTTTGTATTTTCATTCATCTCCTTATCATTTTAATTTTTATATGAAAATAAATTATATTATAAATAAAATTATATCATACTAATAAATAGAAACAATGAAACATAGCTAATGAAATGGTCAATTTATCCCTCCATTAAAAAAAATTCGGACTTCAGCCTCAAATTTAAAAGTATATTTGGTGAATCATATGTATTTTTACTAAAATTCAAACACTTAGACCAAAATACACACTTATTGAATCATGCTGTAATACACTCCTTTCCATGACCAATATTAACGACTGATCTATCTGGCTTTCCATTCACAATTCACATGGCTATCATTCAAAGCTCGATGGTATACACGTTGTAACCTTACAGCCTGTTCATTGCATGCAAAAGGGCACGGTGCGACGGAGTTAATAAGTGTCAGTGCAATTAAACAATATTAGTAAGCAGATTGTGATCGGATCACAAAGATCAAGAGGTCATAGTCGGGTGACAATAGACCATTGTCGGGTGATGATGATTGAAGGAGTGTATCTAGGTAACAATGGTTGGAGGATTGTGCTCTGATGAAAATGGTTGGGATATCGTAGTCTGACGATGGTGGTCGAAAAATTATAGTCGGGCAATGAACATTGTACGACTGTAGTTAAGCGTTGATGTTGGGAGGATGGTAGTTAAGCGATAGTGGTTGAGAAATGATGGTTTGTCTGATGGCGATGATCAAATAATATTTATTCGATGATATTGAACTAACTATGATGATTTGACAACGGTCAGTAGACCTCTAGAGAGGCTTTAAAGGGGGGAAGGAGAGGCAACTTATTCTAATTTGTTGGTTAGTAATTTTGACTATTAATAAAGAGGTTTTTAATTAGAAAAAGCTTAAAAAGAAAATTTGGTGGTTGAACGGATACATCAAAAATAAAGTTGAAAAGAGTGATTACATGTTTCATGGTGGGACAAAGAGCTCCTACCTTGGGCAGAAGTCGAACATAAAAGAAAGAAATTCAATAAAATAAGACCGAAAGTAAGAACTATCGCAGCATAACCCACAGCACAGTTTATTTTGTTATTTCTTCAACAATTTTTCTCAAAGAAATGCAAGGTGGGATGGAAACTGGAAAGGCAATCCGTCATAAATATCGTTGGTGATCGAAATATTACAACCTTTTGCATTATAATTTGGTGATGAAAGCTTTGTTTAGGACGGCTTTCTTTCTGCTTCTTAAAACAAATTTTTAGTACAAAAATTTTAACTCTTGTACTACAAAACTGCTTTAAAAAGCAGCAAGAAAGTCATCCCAAATGAAGCTGAAATATTCATTGCATTGGTTTAGCTATCTTAATTCAAAACAATTAAATTTTGAGTTAAATTAATAACAAGTAATGAGGTTCTCCCTAGTCCTAAACGCTGCGGAGTTTTATTTGAAATTGTTTTTTTTTTTAACTATATTTTTTAAAGTAATTTTTAGTACAAAAATTTTTTGAATTATAAATTTTTATACTAGAAAATTACTTTAGAAAGTAGTAAGAAAATTATTCCAAATGAAGCCTAAGCTTTCATTTGGGATAGTTATTAGTCACAATTTTTTTTGTTGCTTTCAAGAAATTTTTATGCTAAAAATTTACTTTAGAAAGCAGTAAGAAAACTATCTCGAATGAAGCCCAAGGCTTCATTTGGGATAGCTTTTTCATTACTTTACTTTTCATACTACAACCACAATTTTTGTTTGGCCGATGCTTTTTCATTGCTTTCGATAAAATTTTTATGCAAGAAAACTGCTTTCTATAACAACTTTCAAAAAAACTATTTTCTTCACACAGCTTTACAATTACCTTTATAAAAAGTTGTAGCCATCCTAAACGGACCATATGGGTCTATTTGGGGAAAACAATATGGTGGAAGGATGTCATCGAATAGCTCTTGATGAAGATTACAGCTTAGATGCCTTGTGGCAGCACAAAATAACATTACAAAAGAGCTTGATAAACTTTCCTTGAAATTCTTAAGTTTCTCAGTCGAAATGAGATGAGAGTTACAGGCAGTCAGAAGGGGTAGAGGATTCAATCCAAATCCTTAGCATGCAGTTCCAATAACCAAATCAACAGTAGTTCGCTAACACCGTCTTGTATGAACGTGAATAAAGAAGACATTTGGGGACATTTCCAAACATTTTGGATTATGAAGGCGATGAACAAAGGCGACATGTCGAAATAACCGACTCCTATAAAGATGAGTACCTATTTTGTGAATTTTGTGTTAAATTGGACATTACAATTCTAAAATTAAATGGTAAACCTATAAGCTATTAAACTTTGCCTGTTTTTTGCTTTGCTCCCCCATAAGTCCTGGAGAATTTGACTTTACAGTTTGAGTAAATCTAACTACAAAAAACAAAAAATTAAATAGGTGAAGTTTATAAGTTGTAAGTTTGTAAAAAACTTGATTACAGAGCTCAAATTAACCCTCAAAATCATTTGTCAACTAATAAAATATAAGTGAATAATGAATATTACCATCCAAGGTGGAAGTTTGTATTAGCTTAGGTAGTGTTTGTTTAATTATGTAGTATCTGCATGTTCTAAAAGAATACAAATGCAACTTGATTGCATTTACCCCAAATGGATTCATACTTTTACTTTAGAAGGTTTCTCGTCATTGTTTCATAAAGAGAAAATTATGAGGTAAATGATAAATAACTAAATATATCTAGCAAAAGCAAAGAAGATTCTCCCTTTGTCCCTTAGAATAAATTGATCCAGAAGAACAATAAGTTCTCAACAGCAGTAGTGAAGGACTGAGTCTGCAATTCGGCACTCAGCATAAATTCTCAAATTCAGCAAGACAAAAAACCCGCTGTAATACAACAACGACCAACCAACAGCAGGATTCATAGCAAAAAATAATTGAATTTGGAACAAGATACGTCCTGTGACGTCCTAGAATTTAATTTGGAAGACTTATTCTTTTCCCTTTTAATATACAATAATCAGAGCTACTTAATTTCTTTTTTTATCAATATAAATATCAGTGAAAATGAAACTATCAATCAAAACATATATATATATATATATATATATATGTATTTATTTTTTTCAAAAATTATGTATAATACTCAAGATCTATATGACTATATAATCGTATCACAACTATTCTATACTAAGTATAAAAGAATAATTAAACTAACAAGAACCTAAATCTGAAGGATCCTGGTCAATCTCTCCTCCCTTGCTCTGACCTGAAATTATTTAATCACATATAATGAGCTCAAGAGCTCATCAAGTAACCAAATTCTGTAACTAAACTCAAAGTATAATAAAGAAATAATATGCATGTTAGCAGTCAAATCATAACAGAAATATTTATATGATCATGAATCTGTGAAAAAATAATAAAACACACATACAGTAGTAGTAAAGTTTGTAACCAATTAAGCGATGCAGTACAAAAGCCAGTAAAGAAAATGGAGAAATCAATAAATCAGTACGGGTGTCGAATCACTAAAGTAAACGTTGTATTAGTGCCATCAATCGATAAAGAAATCGTATAATGCAATAAAATCAAAGCTTCAATAAAGATGATCAGATTTATATCAATACAGTAAAATTATATAAGAGTGTACAAATACTTTCCAAGTATTCTATATCAATATCAAATCAATATATTATGTGTTCAATATTTCACATGCTTAGTATCAATAATCGGTATAATGAATCAATAGTAATAATAGTAATAGTAAATCAATAGTAGTATCAGTAACATGATAGAAGTCCGTATTAGTATCAATAAAATTAGTAGCAGTAGTAATAAAATAATACAATAACAGTAAATCCATACAATAATAATATAAAGAATGCTTCAATAACATGCATTTTAATAGTTACACTAAATAAGCAAGAAGTCCAGCTTATCGATATTTTTTTAGTATCGTATCAGATGTGGACTCCAAAAATTCGTGCCCTAGCCTCTCTACGGCCTCTTTCTTTCTTTGGGTCGTAAGGGAGAGTTTTAACAAGTAAGTTCTAAGGCAAATTTTTAGAAGATAGATTGGGTTTTGAATAAGACACTACCCAGAGATTTCACCCTCATTTTGCGAGGACTTTATGATCTAAGTTCAGGTTTCCTATAAACACAAGCCCCTATAATTAATTACCCCTCCCGATGGCGAGAGAGAACTTTCGATTAAGGATAGTCGTCAAACAGATACGTAGTATCCAACATATAGTAGAAGTATGTTTAAGTATTCAAAAATTTAATATTTAAAATTAGGAATTTAGGGCCCTTGTAACATAAAAGAGAGCGTATTTTTTTTTTGCATTTCAGAATAGAATATCTCCAATGACATATAATGCAAGATGCATATGCAATGCAACAATACGCAATGCAGTACTTAGAAGCCAATAAAAATCATACTGCATATAAACAAAATAATCATTAATTTTTTTCCTTTTCAATTTTTAACTTCAAAGAAATATCACGTGAACATTTCAAGAATTTTATATAACTATTGTATTTGTCCAAAAAGCATCAATTCAATAATATACTCAAAAATTATGTAGGAAAAACCAACCATTAAAAACTCGATTTTATATAGCCAAAACATTCACAAAGTGAAGTACAATAACATATTAAAAATCACACGATAAATTTTTTGCAAAACTTGAGAAAAATATATTTTTGTTTATATCTTTTTATAAACTTATTAAAATTAAAATAAAATTAGAGATTTAAAAGTCTACCTCGAGCTTTACAATGTCCTGAACTGGCCTGATGGATGAATCCCAAGATTTGACCTTCAAATCCCTCTCTCTTCCTTTTTCTTTCCTCTTTTCTTCTTAGGCAAGGTTGGGTGGAAATGAGAATAGCTCAATGGTTTTATATATTTTTATTATTTAAAAACCATTAATTTGACCTAGTGCCACATTGCTCGCTTTCTTAGCGCTGCAGCACCCAAGAGAATCTCCCAGATTCTCCCAAAATATCCTCCTCTGAAACTTGGTGCTTCAACGCTCACCCAAAACCAACTTTTTTCTCCATTTTCTAAAGAGCTCAATGTCGTGGCGCTGCCAACACTAGCGACACGGTGCTCACGGAACAAATTTTGTGACTTTGGTTTTCACTTCCCCAACCCAATTCTTTAGCTACCCAAAGTCCCATTAAATATTTTAAGACTAAATTTTATGAATTAAATAAAGTATAAATAAACATTGATCTTAATTAATCTAATTACCTGAGTTTTGGGACAACGGATATTACAAAGGTGAAGCTATAGTTTGTTGGAATCCAGGATCCCGAGCACTTAATTTTGATGGTGACAACTAATATTTACTGAGTAAATATAGACTTCCGTTAGATTACAAATGTTTAATCTTTGTATATGAGCACTAACATTTCAGGTCAGATGCATACTGCTAAAGATTGCTGGAGACTCAAACCGGGTAGAATAGGATGTTGAAGAGTCTGTAATTTTTATTTATTTATCTTTATTTTTTTTTTGAGTCTGCCACAGAAGCATGCATGTGAAAGGAGCAACCATGCACACACACAGGGGGAGAAATTTTTTAAAAAAATGATAATTTTTTTTCTTTCATCGTACTGTACGATATTATATCGTACTGTACGATTAATTGAAAATACTCAGGCAACGGCTAATTCTCTAATGTTTAAGTTTACAAACTTATCGTACTGTACGATCCAGATCGTACTGTACGATGATTTGTAATTGTGAAACCCTAGCCGCCAGAATAAGTTTGGTAAGTTTTCGAATTTGATTTTATAAACTATTCGTACTGTACGATATATATCGTACTGTACGATTAATTAAAAACTTGCCAAAATTATCTCCCTAATCAGGAAATAAAACGTTGGTTTCTAATTATATGTCGATCGTACTGTACGATGTTAAATCGTACTGTACGACTGACAGAGACGATTTCAGTCGTCCCAGAGATCGTACCAGACGAAACCAATGTTTTTTGTTCGGATCGTCCTGGACGATTTTCATATCGTACAGGACGATATCAAGAAATGAACTAATCGTACTGTACGACTGGTGGAGTGCTGGACGACCGACAGAGATGATTTTCTTCGTCCCATCGATCGTACCAGACGATCCCAAGAATTTTTGTTCTATTCGTCCTGGACGATATTCGTATCGTACAGGACGATATCCTGAAAAACACTAATCGTACTGTACGATTCAAGGAGTGCTGGACGACTGACAGAGACGAATTCTTTCGTCCCGAGGATCATCCCAGAGTTCGTCCTGTACGAACAGTACGAATCAACAGTATCGTCCTGTACGATATACGTATCGTACAGTACGATATGAATAAAATTTAATAACTGTTCGTCTGTACTCGTACTGGACGGAACTGAAATTGAACTAATCGTACTGTACGATTATAAATCGTACTGTACGATCAGAATCGCAAAAGTTGAATCTTTTAGGGTTTTCTGAAGCCTGATATAAAAAACAACTTAAGTTTTTCTTTAAGAGAAGTTGATCAATCCTTGTTTGCTGAGAGAGGCTTGGAGGAAAAAGAAGGGGATTTGGTAGAGAAGTTTTTGGAGAGATCTAGAGCTTGAGAGAGGAAGGTGAAGGTGAGCTTGAGCGTGAGGGAGAAGTAGTGTGAGGGGATCACACGGTGGCTCCAAGCTAGCTGCATGCTTTGCTCCTCTTGTGGCTTTAGAAGCTTCAAGAAAGTTCTCGAAGGAAGAATCACTTCAAGATCAACATCGCCAAGGTACTCTGCCATCTCCAGGAGGGAGAAAAAGGAGAAGGTCCGCTGCCGTCACCGGGAGGGTGACATAGCGTTTGGTATTCCGCCGCACCGAGGGAGGTGAAAGTGAGTATTGTAAAGGCTTCTCCGCCTTGCTGTGGGGGCAAAAGGAGAGTCAACTTTTACTAGTGCAAATCCCGGAGTAGAGGACTCCGGGGAGTGGACGTAGGTCAAGTGACCGAACCACTATAAAAATTTCTGGTGTGTTTTTTCCTGTTTACCGCACTTTACTTTTCATGTTTTTAAATTTGTGCGTTTTAATTGCTTGGTGAAAAATCAATTTTTAAATCTCGTAGTGTTATCAATTTTATCGTTGTGATCGTTATAATTGCTTCCGCACATTGGTTGTTAAATCATATTTCGAAAATACAAAAAAATTAGAACTCTTGTGTAGGGTCAAATTTTTAAAATACCAATTCACCCCCCCTCTTGGCGCATCTCGTACTTTCAAGTGGTATCAGAGCGGGGTTTCAAAATAGTATTTAGAAAACCTAGAAACGTAAGATCCATGGCTCAATTTGGTAACCGTAACACTGCGGAGGGTTATTCCATAACTCGTCCACCTTTATTTGACAACATACCGTTTGATTTTTGGAAAATACGTATGTCTACATTTTTACAGTCTTTAGACTATCGCATGTGGATGTTAGTTCAAGAAGGTTATTCTGCACCATTTCGTATGTTGAATGGAATTAAAACTGAACTGTTATTTAATGAATGGAGCATTGAGGATAGAGAGTTAGCACAACTAAATGCTAAATGTCTAAATTATTTCTTTTGCGCATTAAAATCAGAAGATTATATGCGAGTATCAACCTGTACTACTGGTAAACAAATTTGGGACAAACTGTGTATCACGTACGAAGGAACTAGTGAGGTCAAACAATCTAGGTTGAACATACTGTTACATGATTACGAACTATTCCGCATGAAACCTAGTGAAACTATATCTGACATGTACACTCGATTTACCCAGATTGTAACATCACTGCATGCCTTAGGTAGAGAGTTGTCTAATTCGGAAAAAGTAAACAAAATACTGCGATGTTTGCCTAGCTCATACGATGCTAAAATCACTGCAATAACTGAGTCAAAAGACCTGAATGTTTACTCTATTGATAATCTGCTTGGGTCACTCATTGCCTACGAGCAAGGAGTGAGTCAACGACAAAGTGATGCAGGTGAAAAGAAAAAGGAGCGAGCAGTGGCGTTAAAGGCAAACAATTCTGAAAGTGACAGCTCAGCAGCGGAGGAAGATGACGACATAGCTTTGATGACTCGTCAGTTCAAAAATTTTCTGAAAAGAAAACAGCGCCATCATCAAAGCAATTGGAACAAAGGTAAGAACTCAAAGTATACTAAAGTTGGATCTGAAACGATTTGCTTTGAGTGCAGGAAACCCGGTCATCTCCGAGCTGATTGCCCCAACATCAAAACTCATTAAACCAAGGAGAAGGGTGAGGAAAGATCGAAGTTCAAGAAGGGCAAATTTAAGACTCAGAAAGCGTTTTGGGCCGACTCTGCCTCAGAATCATCGGAAGAAGAAGCAGAGGAGGAGGTAACGAATCTGTGTCTTATGGCTAATGATAATCTTGATCAATCAGATCAAGATGAGGTATGTGAACTGTCTTACGATGAACTGCTTGTTATTTCTGAAAAAATCCATGACTCGTATAGAAAGTTGAAGAAAAAGCATGCTAGTCTTAATACTGAGTTTAGTACTTTACAAAAAGAGCATGCTAGTGTAGTAAAAAATTTTTCTGACTTAGATAAAGATCATATGTCTTTGCTTGATGAATACGATGCATTAAACAAGAAGCATATTGAGTTAACCACTGCACACGATACCTTGAAATCATCACATGTTGAATTAAAGAATGCATTTAAGGAACTAGAAGAACTAGCAGGGGAACTTAGTAGCAGTGAGCATACATTGAGATTCGAATATGCAAGTCTTAACAATGAGAACAAATTCTTAAATGAAAAACTTCATGCATTCGAAAATAATAAAAGACCCCCCACGTTTGCTGAGTTTTATCAGCCTCCACCATGTGAATCATCTCATTCAAAACCAGCACGGCATGCATCATCCAAACCCAAGAATAGGAACTACCACCCTCGTAGATTAGTGAACCCATTTCCTGGTGTTAGATGTTATTCTTGTGGCATGCTAGGTCACATAGCTCGCACATGCTCAATTCACTATAGGACACATCTAGTGTGGAGACCAAAATCGCTTTCATCACAGCATAACATGCATACATTTCATTCACATAAGCGTGATGTGGAACCCAAACTCACATGGGTTCCCAAAGCTAATCCATGATTGACATTGTAGGGATGCTCTCACAAAAGACCTAGTGAGAGCATGTGGTACCTGGACAGTGGCTGCTCGAGACACATGACTGGAGACATGAAGCAGTTCGTGACACTGGAGGCCAGGTCTGGAGGCAAGGTAACTTTGGGAGACAACACCACCAGAAAAGTGGTGGGCTCAGGTATCATTGAAAATACTAAAAATTTAATTATTGAGAATGTACTTTTAGTGGATGGTTTAAAGCACAATCTTTTAAGTATAAGTCAACTATGTGACAAGGGCTTTGATATAAAATTTCTATCTAACAAATACATGATTAGTTTAAATGACTCACTTGTGTTAGAGGGAAAACGTATAAACAATGTTTATATGATAGACTTGAACTGCATTGAAACCTCAAACTCTTTGTGTCTGAAAACAATAGCAGATGACTCTTGGCTATGGCATAGGAGACTATGCCATGCTAGTATGAAAACACTTAGGAACATCACACAGAAAGACTTAGTTAGAGGCATACCAAAGTTAGACTTTACTAAGGACCATCTTTGTGATGCGTGCCAGTTAGGAAAACAGGTTAAATCTTCATTTCATGCAATCAAGGATATCAGCACCACTAGGCCACTAGAAACTCTCCACATGGACCTATTCGGACCTGTTAGTACAGTCAGCCTAGGAGGGAAGTTGTATGGGTTTGTAATAGTAGATGACTACTCTAGATTTACTTGGGTAAAATTCTTAGCTCATAAGAGTGAGTCGTTTGAAGAATTTAGAATTTTCTCCACTTGGATTCAAAGGAAATTAGGATGTGTAATTTCAACAATTCATAGTGATCACGGTGGGGAATTTGAGAATGATAAATTTGAATCTTTTTGTAAAGAGGTTGGAATAGAACATAATTTCTCTGCCCCTAGAACTCCTCAGCAAAATGGAATAGCAGAAAGAAAGAATAGAACTTTGGTTGAAGCTGCTAGGGCTATGTTAGCTGAATACACTCTCCCTAGATACTTTTGGGCAGAAACAGTAAATACCGCATGCTATGTATTAAATAGGGTAAATGTTAGATCCAAACTTAATAAGACACCCTATGAGTTGCTTAAGGGTAGGACACCCAACCTTTCCCACTTACACATTTTCGGGTGCAAATGCTTCATCCTAATCAATGGCAAGTCACCCTTAGGAAAGTTTGATTCTAAATCTGATGAAGGGGTTTTCCTAGGCTACTCATCTGTAGGTAAAGCCTATAGAATATTCAATAAGAGAACCCTAGTAGTAGAAGAGTCCACTCATGTAGTATTTGATGAATCCAATAAGACATCTGAACCTAATCATGAAGAAGAAGAAGTTGAGGTTATACGGGGAATAGAAACCATTACCATAGAGACTAGATCGGAACCTCAGGAACAACTGCCTAAAGATTGGAAATTTTTCTCTAGTCATCCTAGAGAGCTGATATTAGGAGACCCATCAGAAGGGGTAAAAACTAGGCATGGACTTAGGAAAGAGGTTAGCCACTCTGCATTCATATCTATGATTGAACCCACGAGTATAGATCAAGCCTTAGGAGATGAGTTTTGGATCCTAGCAATGCAAGAAGAGTTGAACCAATTCGTTAGGAATGATGTATGGGAGTTAGTCAAAAGGCCTAAAGAGCAAAGTGTGGTTGGAACTAAGTGGGTCTTTAAAAATAAGATGAATGACTCAGGAGTAGTAGTAAGAAACAAGGCTAGGTTAGTAGCGAAGGGGTATAACCAAATTGAAGGAATAGATTTTGAAGAAACCTTTGCTCCGGTAGCTAGACTAGAAGCCATCAGGGTACTGTTAGCTTTTGCGTGTTTTAGGGATTTTAAGCTGTATCAAATGGACGTAAAGAGTGCCTTCCTGAATGGAGTAATCAAGGAAGATGTGTATGTGGAGCAACCTCCGGGGTTTGAAAACTCACAATTTTCAAACCACGTGTTCAAACTGAAAAAGGCACTGTACGGGTTAAAACAAGCACCTAGAGCCTGGTATGAAAGACTTAGTACGTTCCTACTAGATAGAGGCTTTGTAAAGGGTAGTGTGGACACCACCTTATTTTTGAAGAAGGTAGGAGTTGAAGTACTCATTGTTCAGATTTATGTAGATGACATACTGTTCGGATCGACGGAGAAAAACCTATGTAATGAATTCTCAAAAATAATGAGCGACGAGTTTGAAATGAGCATGATGGGCGAACTTAGTTACTTCCTTGGATTTAGTGTAAAACAAACGGAAGGTGGAACGTTTCTTAGCCAGTCTAAGTACATCAAGGATATTTTGAAAAAATATGAAATGGACAATGCTAAGGCTATGAATACACCCATGAGCTCTAATATTCAATTAGATAAGGATCCCAGTGGGAAGTCTGTAGATCAAAAGAGGTATAGGGGAATAATTGGATCGCTTCTCTATCTGACTGCCAGTAGACCAGACATAATGTTTAGTGTGTGTCTCTGTGCCCGTTTTCAAGCTGACCCGAAAGAATCTCACATGACTGCCGTCAAAAGAATTCTTAGATATCTTCTAGGCACCCCGAACTTAGGAATTTGGTATCCTAGACACAACACTTCTTTTGAAATCCTAGGATACTCAGATTCAGACTTTGCAGGATGTAGGGTAGATAGAAAAAGCACTTCTGGCACCTGTCAATTCATTGGACAATCTTTAGTTTCATGGTCCAGTAGGAAACAAAATTCTGTAGCCCTATCCACAGCCGAAGCGGAATATATAGCCGTAGGTAGCTGTGTTGCACAAGTATTGTGGTTAAAACAACAGCTTGTAGATCTAGGACTACCTGTAGGAACCATTCCGATCATGTGTGACAACACTAGTGCTATTTGCATATCCAAGAATCCAATTCAACATTCACGAACCAAACATATAGACATTAGACACCATTTTATTAGAGATCATGTAGCCAAAGGAGATATTGAACTGCACCACGTTGCTACTGAGGATCAATTGGCTGATATTTTCACAAAACCACTCGATTATGCCACTTTTAGCACTTTAAGAACTAAATTAGGTGTCATAGACATTCAAGCCTAAAGTAAAGCACAAATTTTGTTTGCTCTGTTTTGTTTTGTTCAAAAAAAAAAAAAAAATGGATTCCTGATCCTCTTCCCATGCTACTCACCAACCTTGATATTTTCTGACGATCGTACTGTACGATCCACGATCGTACTGTACGATAACATTCAAATCAGTCCAATCTCAGCCGTCCATTCCCATTCACGGTCCAGATCTTTCATGTCTTAAGTCGATCGTACTGTACGATTCACCACTCGTACTGTACGATACTAATTATTGGTAATCGTACTGTACGAAACTACCAAACGTACTGTACGATCCACGTGTCAAACGGATTAGGACGAATTTAAATCGGCCGGTACGAACATTATTGCCTATCGTACTGTACGAACACCTGTTCGTACTGGACGAACACTTTTGTCAAAAGTCGTTCAGACGACTCATTGGGACGAACGCCTCACACTCACATTCGTACTGTACGATACTGATCGTACTGTACGATTTGACTCACTTTTCTGAAAAGTCGTCCAGACGACATTATTGCGAATATCGTACTGTACGATACCCAATCGTACTGTATGATAGTCTTCAAACTCTATAAAAAGGGAGGGATTCTTTGCCTATTCTCCTCACCTTCAATCAATCTGATTTTCTCTCATTCTTCCAATCCCTTCGTCCACAATGTCTGGGTCCAGTAAGCGCGGTCGTATGATCGTCGAGAGCTCTTCCTCCACTCGGCGTTTCGATGATCGCTTTCTCTCCGCCGCGGACGAGAAAGCGTATAACAAAATCAATGAAGCTAAGTTCACTCCCTCCCGCATGTTAAATCAAGCCGCCCTTAGTTTTGAGGTGATGCCTCTGTTCGCTTCCACGACCCTTCAATTTCTTCTGACTCTCGCCTTTCCGTTTCACTCTGAACTTATGTTTGAATTTTTTTGCAAATATCCGCATTAACCTTGAAAACACCACTTTCACCTCGTATGTCTGTAAACAGAATGTCGTCATCACCGTCGACGACATTGCTGAGCACATAGGGCTGTCCTCTGAAGGCCCTCGACCCCAATCCATGATCTCCCAAGATTATGATTGGACGTCAGTCAATATGACCCTTAGAGGTGTCCCCTCTAATCAACATCTACCCCTGGTCCAAACCTTAACTCAAAATGCCCGCGTTATCCAGCATGTCCTACGCACATCTATTATACCTAAAGCTGGAGATCGCATCCATATTACTCCCCTACTTTCTGTCGTCACCTATCTCATTATGTCTGGCACCAAGTTCAATGAAGCTCAAATGGTGTTTGACTACATTCATACCTTGTCTGCCTTCCGCTATCCCGGTGCCCGTCGTAAATTGAACCTTGCTTTAGGGCATGTCATTGGCTATATCCTAGATGCAAAATACCAACTTCATTATCTGCTCCCTCCTGATCACCTTCCCATCTTCTACTCGGATGCCTCCTTTCGTATCCTGTTCCATCGGGGGGCCGCTCCCGCCGATCCCGAGTTTGATGACGAGGAGGCTGATGCTCCTGCTGCCGCACCTCCACCACCACCAATCCAACCACCTGGCCTTGCTCCTCCCGTCTACCCTCACGACGACATTATTCGCCGACTTGATCGTCTGGAGACACGGTTGGACGCCCACATTGCTCAGCAACATCAGGAGCATGACACGGATATGAAATGGTTTAGGGAGCGCTTCACGTCGATAGATCACCAGTTTGCCTCCCTTCATCAGTACCACCAGCTGTTTCCCGACCCTCCACCGCCACCTCCGGATCAGGATCCAGATTTTTAGGTTGTTGTAGATGTTTCTGTTTTCTGTTTTTGTTGTACTTGTTTTTTCTTTTTCTTCCCTTTTTGGTGTTGTCAAAGGGGGAGACTTTTCTGTGTGTTTTGTATTATGTTTTTGCCTACTATTAAATGCTAATTGGTTGTTTATGTTCTCCGTATTTTTTTTATCCTGTTGTTGTATTTTTTTATATAATAAAAAATTAAAAAAAAAACTGTTTCTTCTCCTCCTATTTGAAAATTAATAAGCTACTCTTCTGAGGGGGAGCTAAAGAAGTCAGAACATCTGTACATCAGAAAATATTATTTGACACCATCAAAAAGGGGGAGATTGTTGGAATCCAGGATCCCGAGCACTTAATTTTGATGGTGACAACTAATATTTACTGAGTAAATATAGACTTCCGTTAGATTACAAATGTTTAATCTTTGTATATGAGCACTAACATTTCAGGTCAGATGCATACTGCTAAAGATTGCTGGAGACTCAAACCGGGTAGAATAGGATGTTGAAGAGTCTGTAATTTTTATTTATTTATCTTTATTTTTTTTTTGAGTCTGCCACAGAAGCATGCATGTGAAAGGAGCAACCATGCACACACACAGGGGGAGAAATTTTTTAAAAAAATGATAATTTTTTTTCTTTCATCGTACTGTACGATATTATATCGTACTGTACGATTAATTGAAAATACTCAGGCAACGGCTAATTCTCTAATGTTTAAGTTTACAAACTTATCGTACTGTACGATCCAGATCGTACTGTACGATGATTTGTAATTATGAAACCCTTGCCGCCGGAATAAGTTTGGTAAGTTTTCGAATTTGATTTTATAAACTATTCGTACTGTACGATATATATCGTACTGTACGATTAATTAAAAACTTGCCAAAATTATCTCCCTAATCAGGAAATAAAACGTTGGTTTCTAATTATATGTCGATCGTACTGTACGATGTTAAATCGTACTGTACGACTGACAGAGACGATTTCAGTCGTCCCAAAGATCGTACCAGACGAAACCAATGTTTTTTGTTCGGATCGTCCTGGACGATTTTCATATCGTACAGGACGATATCAAGAAATGAACTAATCGTACTGTACGACTGGTGGAGTGCTGGACGACCGACAGAGACGATTTTCTTCGTCCCATCGATCGTACCAGACGATCCCAAGAATTTTTGTTCTATTCGTCCTGGACGATATTCGTATCGTACAGGACGATATCCTGAAAAACACTAATCGTACTGTACGATTCAAGGAGTGCTGGACGACTGACAGAGACGAATTCTTTCGTCCCGAGGATCGTCCCAGAGTTCGTCATGTACGAACAGTACGAATCAACAGTATCGTCCTGTACGATATACGTATCGTACAGTACGATATGAATAAAATTTAATAACTGTTCGTCTGTACTCGTACTGGACGGAACTGGAATTGAACTAATCGTACTGTACGATTATAAATCGTACTGTACGATCAGAATCGCAAAAGTTGAATCTTTTAGGGTTTTCTGAAGCCTGATATAAAAAACAACTTAAGTTTTTCTTTAAGAGAAGTTGATCAATCCTTGTTTGCTGAGAGAGGCTTGGAGGAAAAAGAAGGGGATTTGGTAGAGAAGTTTTTGGAGAGATCTAGAGCTTGAGAGAGGAAGGTGAAGGTGAGCTTGAGCGTGAGGGAGAAGTAGTGTGAGGGGATCACACGGTGGCTCCAAGCTAGCTGCATGCTTTGCTCCTCTTGTGGCTTTAGAAGCTTCAAGAAAGTTCTCGAAGGAAGAATCACTTCAAGATCAACATCGCCAAGGTACTCTGCCATCTCCAGGAGGGAGAAAAAGGAGAAGGTCCGCTGCCGTCACCGGGAGGGTGACATAGCGTTTGGTATTCCGCCGCACCGAGGGAGGTGAAAGTGAGTATTGTAAAGGCTTCTCCGCCTTGCTGTGGGGGCAAAAGGAGAGTCAACTTTTACTAGTGCAAATCCCGGAGTAGAGGACTCCGGGGAGTGGACGTAGGTCAAGTGACCGAACCACTATAAAAATTTCTGGTGTGTTTTTTTCCTGTTTACCGCACTTTACTTTTCATGTTTTTAAATTTGTGCGTTTTAATTGCTTGGTGAAAAATCAATTTTTAAATCTCGTAGTGTTATCAATTTTATCGTTGTGATCGTTATAATTGCTTCCGCACATTGGTTGTTAAATCATATTTCGAAAATACAAAAAAATTAGAACTCTTGTGTAGGGTCAAATTTTTAAAATACCAATTCACCCCCCCTCTTGGCGCATCTCGTACTTTCATAGTTCACATATTGGAAAATTGTTATTAGTTCCCTGATAGCCCATTAACTCTCAATGCAATGCAATTTTTTATGCTTAAAGTACCTTAATGGGAAAGTTTATAACTTTCTTATTGATAATGGTTGAACATAAAATATAGTCTCCCACGCACTTGTCCAAGCATTGCATTTAAAGCCTATTAAGAACACCCAACCATATAAAATAAGTTGGGTTTAAAGTGAAATAAATATTCTAGTTTCAGAGATGTATAGAAATTACTCTTTCAATTGGTAACTAGTACACGTGCAAAGTATTATGCAACATTCTTGACATGAACATTTGTCATATAATTTTGGGTCGAGCATCTCAATATGATAATGGAGCTTTATATGACGACCAACAAAACACTTGTTCATTTGATTGGAAGGGGAACTAGTTATGATTACTACCTAATTCTGTTAAATCACATAATAAGAGTAATAAGAACAAAATAGCCCATAATATCTTTCTTTGGATCAGCATTGCTACTACAATGTGCATGTTGGTTGTCACAACTTGACCCAGTAGAACCTGTTACACCCGAATGGGTCATATTGTGTCAAGGTTATGACAGCGGATTTATGAATTCCCAAGGTCTAATGTGAAAGAATTTTTTCCTACTTTACACTTTTCTTCAATACAAAACACATAGCAATTTTATAATCATCTAATATACGTAGAAATGAAAACATAAATTCATCAAAAAAAGCTTTCAAAAGTACATCAATCATGATTTTACTTTCTCTTTTTATCAAAACATAATTATACTCATGAATGACAAAAGAATGAATATACCAAACGTACCAAGCTCTAGGATTCAACCTAGTTAATAATCTCTATCAACCCTATCTACTAAATAATGGTTTATCTTTTTCTAAAAAATATTTACAAATGCATGCAGTAAGCAATCACATGCTCAATAGGTCATATGAAACTTATTACTATATAATTCAATACAATTATATGAAGAACAATAAATCATTTTTAAAACCAAACCATCCTAACATTTGCATTGCATGTTGTATTTTACAAACTTATGCTAATATTAAATAGATGTTGCGAATATGCATATATATATAATAGCAACTACTTAGGCATCACTTGAATAAGACTTCAAAACTGAGATAATATTTCACATGATCACATGAATATGATTGCATAACATATGTATTTCATTGAACATGATATCAGAACATAAATAACATAACATACAACCTAACATTAACTAGCATATAACATAATATTCATATTTTTTTTATGTCTCATTATACCTTCTCTTTTACTTATACCTCCACCCGATCACATCACATCTACTTGAGATAGATAAAAGAATTACATACATGATGATTCCCCCTATAACTTCCCTTCCACTTATACTTCCAATTGATCATCTCGCATATGTTCAAGAAAGATTGAAGAATGCATGAACATATACATATACATGAGCATAAGGGTTGTTATAACTTCACTTGTATTGCACACTAAACATCACTACATTCCTCAACATTCATTCCCCAACATTCTCCCACTTTTATTACACATTTCAAGCAATAAATATGAAAATATCTTTTTTTTTCAACATAAATTAACAGCACATGAACATTAATATTTTTTAATATGTAAAGCCAACAACATTAACCTTTCCAACATGATATTGCTTTGCTGTCGACATTATTTAGATTATTAACTAGAGAAGTTTAGATGGTCTCAAGCTATCCATTGGGCACCAAGATAAAAAGCTATAAAAACTGACAAATGTTGTTAAATAAAAAATAAATAAATAGGGAGAAATAAAAGGTTTTAATTTTATATATGTATGTGAATTTGTTTTAATTGATTTAAATATTAAAAAAAAATTATTATTATTATTTTAAAGCTTTTGAATTATTTTATTTGATGAATCCTACAAAAAAATTAATAAGAAAAACTTTACTTTTTAGTAACTAATGATTGTATATCTTTTCATAAAATAAATATAATCACCCTAAAATATAACAATAAGATCAATTAATTAAATGAAGAAATAAACTAAAGATTGTATATCTTCATATAAACAATAAGATCAGTAAGATTTGTAATTTTTTATTTTATGTATATTTGAATCGTTAAAATCAAACTTCACACGAATCATATAAATAAGTTTTGAATCCAAAATCTTTTAATTTATAGCTAAAATTTTTAACCAACAAATCTCCTAATATATTAAAAGATGCCAAATGGTGATAAGTGAATAAATAAGGGAGTGACTCTCTTCTTCATATAAAAGATCTGTCAAACTATTTTTTGCTTTGCTGCTTTGCTGCTTCCGAACATTCTGACAGATATTAGATTGATTAAATTATTGCAAGTGCAATATATTACAATATAGATCATCCCATAAAAGCTACAGCAATTATGTAGCCAGCCAATTGAGAAGATGCTTCACCTTTCAAAAGAGATTATATGGCTTTCAAAAAAGTGCTTTTGCTGAGTTCTGAGTTTTCATTTATCGCAAGCTTCTGCCTCTTTCCTAGTCATTGGCATCTGCCTTAGCAGCAAAATCTATTATTTAATATAGAGGTCAATTTGATGTTAATATATCATGCATGAGGATTGCTTAGACTTCAATGGAGTTGAAATCAAAATGTGCCAATAAATTATAAATTAACCCTAAAACTTTAAAAGAATATAAACTATACAAAATAAAGAAAAAATATCCTGCAAAATTCATGTGTATGTATTATTCAAAATTGCCATGCTCATTCACTATGTAATTTAAACTCAAGTTAACTATTCATGGCACCAGCTTGGTCGATTAAGCTTACAACTCGATTCAAGATCGCTAGCTCCTAGTCAATCTAAGGGTCTTAGTGAGATGTTGTCATTAGGATGCCTTACTCACGAAGCAATGTCATATATTCTGACATTCTAATGGATATAAGCCTCATCCAATTAAAATTGGGCATTCTAATGAATATAGACCCCATCTCAACCAATTCCTTGGGTAATCTAACTTACAAGGCAAGATCATAAGACCAAACCCTTTAGGGCAACAAGTAAATAAAGCAGTAAGCTCAACTTAAATCACATTTGTGCCAGTTGCTAAGCTAATGATCCTATTAATTTAATTAACTGCTAAAATCACAAGTAATCAAAATCTAATTAGCTGCTTAATAATTATAAGCATCATATAAATCCATTCACCCAATATACATGCTAGCTAATTTCAAACTTTCATTTCTTTTTATCATAAAAGTTTATGATTCAAAATTTCAATTTAACCCTAACTTTTATAAGTTATATAATAGGAACTACTGAAATATGGCATCTGCTAGCAACATAATGGCAATAAAACTAGGCCATCATCAAAGTTGGTCATGATAGAGCTACCCTCCAGTATAGAATAATTTTAAGGGTTGTAAGGTTCATTCCTATTGAACATACTAATGAAGGTGCATCGAGTAAGGGGTTCATCATTGAACAAATTATGGTGCCAACAACACAGGCCCATATCCCTGTTAAAGGGAGGAGAAGCAAGGTGGTCATTCCAAATAAGACAAGGCGCCAATTTACTAAGACACACAAAATAACTACTATTGAGGTGGCTCAAAAGAGTCTCTATATTCTCAACTATCTATTGGAATTGATCTGGCCCCGACCACCAAGAGAAGGGCTAACGAGCCTAAAATTAGACAAACCATTATTGAGCAACCCAACAAAATAATGAACAATGATGAGAATCTCACATGACTTACTTTTACTCATAGGAAGCATGATGTTGAAGCCTTCTCATATTGTACTAAGATTTCAAAAAGGCCAAAAGAAGGGCTAATGTCTGCATCAAGTCTAAAAGTCCAGAACTACTCCCTATAATGCAAGAACAATTGCCCCAAATAAGGCTAATATTCTAACAAGCAATAGCTTTGAGCCATTACGTTAGGTGAAGAGGAGTAACTCCAAGAGGGGGTATAAAGAAGTCCTTCTAGGATGCACCGTTATAATCAATCCCAAATAGAGACAAAAGAAGCAATCAATTTTCTCATGCATTTATAAAGTATTAAAGGTTGTCAAAGAAAGAAATATTCAAAGGAGATTGAAAATTTTGTGGCTAAAACCATAGTCCTGACCTCGATTTACCCAAGGCTTTAGGTTAGTTTAATAGAGAGGAGCTCAAATGGTTCCTCAATATCATGATAGTATAAGGTATTAGTTGCACTCCATACAACATCCATATTATAAAAAAAGTTGTTGTGACAATATCATAGCAGCACTTATGCCCAGAGGTATGATAAAATAATGACTAAACAACCATGCCAAAGGTCAAGGCCTCTTGAAACACACCCTTGGCCAAATGATAAACAATGTGTGACATTTGGATCAATTCACTAGAGTTCTACCACTTGAAGATACCAAAAAAATTTTGGGTTTCAAAGGAGTTTAAATGATCATTTTTTAAAAGATTTTCATAAGGATGAGCATTACAAGGGATATCCCTAAAATTATAGTCAAGGATCATTCTCTAGTAAGTCCCCACATGAACAAACTCTAGCAACTATGGAAGGGGTAACTAGTTATAAAGAATCCTCTTGCTCCCCAATAATTCATTAGAAACAACAATCTCAACCTAAAGAAATGTTAGCAGCTAACAAGATATATGATAAAACCTTTTGAGAGGGAGAGAATTATTCTAATAATAATTAAGATCACTATGATGACATCGATGATTCAGGAGATGTTGATCATATGGTGGTAGAAGTCTTGCACATGGTGGATCATACATTAGATCAACCCATTCAAAAGGCTTATGCCCCTTCAAAAAATAGGAACGTAGCCTTAAATTCATGAGGTGAAGAACAGTTCCAAAGTAACTAAGGGTAGCAAGTGTCTAAAATGAACCATCTCAATAATAAGAAGGGTTTAAGGAGGTTAAAGAGACTTTGTGAATTGTACTAAGATTACAATGAGAGATGCAATCTCATATACAGAAGAAAGGCTAGGAGTTTAACTAGCTCCATAATTGTCTCACTGGAGAGTGGCATAATGTAAGAGTTATTTGGGAAGTTTGGATTAATAGCATTAGTTGGATGCCAACAAGCAATTAATTAGCAAGGAAATTCCATAGGGTTTATCAATCCAAAACTTGATATACAAGGCACTCAAGCTTCTACTCTCAATGCCTCAATTGCTCCAAAAAGTGACTTGATATTTTGTGGGTAGCAACATCAACCATTCATAAGAGAATACACTGGTTGATAAGGCCCAAATTAAAAATCTTATTAGCCTGAAGGTTGAAGCAGTCATCGCTTCTGAGATTGTTGAGGCCTCTATGGGAAAATGTCAAATGTGCTCTGTCAAATATGACTAGGTATAACATCCAAAAGAATATGTTGTACCAAAGTTTAATATAATCGATGGCACTGAAAACCCCAGACAATATTTAACCCAATTTAAGACCACTTATTGAAATACCAGAGGGAATTATGCTTCATGACTACACCAGTTTGTTAATAGCACCCTTTCATGCATTGCCCTTGAATGGTATGTTGAGTTACCTAATGACTCTGTTAAAAAAGCTTACCCTTCAAACTTAGTGAGCTTAGCATTTGCAAATTGCGAAATAATTTCTTAAAGCATTTTGAATCAACAACATACACCTAGTTTCATGATTGAAAATTACTAGTTTGTACTTTAGGCTTATTAAATTAAAATTTTGTGTTCAAACTCAATCTTTTAGATTTGTTGAGTGTAATACTTAACATGCTAATTCGAATTTATGGAGCTTATTGAATCAACAAGGTAGTTCAACCCTTAGGTTTGTAAGAATGTGAAATGTTGTTTGTTCAACTCTTGGATTCATTATCTAATATTTGATATCCAAGCTCAATCTGTTAAACTTATTGAGCATGATATAATACCAATTTAGCTTGTAAAGCTACTTGATTCAATTAGGCAACTTTTAGGTTTATGAGCTATGAAAAAAAAATATCTTAGACTTGTTATTTGATATTTAAACTCGGTCTTTATTGTTGAGCTTGATATAGTGCTGATTTGGCTTCTAGAGCTGCTTAAGTTAGCTAGGAAGCTTGTGGTTTATGATGATGAGAAATTTTGTGAGTTCGACATTTAGGCCTGTTGAACCATTATTTTGATATCTAAATTCTTTAAACTAGTTGAGGTAGCTCAACCCTTAGGTTTATAAGTATAAGAAATTTTATTGGTACAACCTTAGGCTTGTTGAACCAATATTTGATGATTAAGCTCAATCTTTTAGACTTTGTGAACCAAATATAACGCTGACTTAGCTTCTGCAACTATTTGAGTCAATCAAATAACTTGACTCATAAACTAGTGAACATGAGAAATTCTACTGGTTCAACCCATAAACTTGTTGAACCAATATTTAATATTTAAGCTTAGCATTTAAATTTGTTGAGCCTGAAATAATACTAACTTGGCTAATTGAGCTACTTAAGTCAATTAGGTGGTTCAACCCTTATATTAGAGGCTAGTTGGATTTGGGAGGGATAAATTTTAGAATATCACACTTCACAAGCAAATGTTCCAAAGGCTTACTAATTATTTAAAAAATAAATAATATTTAAGAAAATAACTTCATTCTAACTTATTTTGTTGATTAAAAAATCAATAATATTAATAAACTTAATATTCCCATTCATTTCTATTCCATCTAATCAAACAATTAAAGCGAAGAATTTCATTTTTAAAACATATTTTCTGATCAAATGAACCCTGCCTTTCAATACTTTCACATGAACCCAAACTTCTGATCCAATTATTTTACTATCATAGAATTGCATGACAAAAAAAAAGGGGAAAGGCAAGAAAACTGCAAGCCATATAGAGGCCTTCATGAAGGACTTCAACTACTAAGACATCACATCATAGAATAATTTATCAACGAGTTTTTGTTCAAGTGATTGAAAATGGCAAAGAGGATACCCAGTTTTCCTCCACAATTTTATGTAAACTGCAAATCTTATGGTCACAACCTCGATATCTTAAGCTATTGCTACAAACTATTCTGATTGTTAAAATAATCTCCAACAAGCTTTATAGCTTAAGGTAGTAGCATTCATGGAAGTTTGCAATTTAAGAAGAAACTAATATTTCCTGCATGAATATCTTTTCTATCAAACAATTACAAGAAATCTCAGCACCTTAACCATTCCAAGAGTTAAATCTTCTCAGCGTATAATGGCTGTTCCTGTGGAACAAAATGCCAGCATGACAACCAGTTGATGTTATGCTAGCAAGCAATATATTCCAAGGAGCACTGGGCTTGAAGCAGGGAATGGCCAAAGGTCAGGCCTGGAGTATCACCATTAAGCTCATTCAATCAACAACGTAATTAGGAGCCACAGCTAGAATCCTGTTCTCACTAGAAGGTCTTCTTGCTTCACCAGCCTCTGTCGAGGCTGCAGCTGAACTTGATCCATCATCTATCACAATCAGATGGCCTTCCCTATTTATCAATCTCTGCATTCCAATAATTTTGAAAAATATTATAGGCTTGCTGAAGTCTTTATATATAGCTGCTACCTTGAAATAATCAATAATGATATATATAAGACTATACCTCAATGATGGCTTTGATGCATTTGACCTCTTCTCGCACTTCATCAGTAGAGCTGTACGCTCCTTGAACATTCTGCTGCTCCACATACCATACAATGAGATCTCCCTGCTTCATTCCAGCCAAACCACTTCCTGTAAATCAAAAAGTTTAAATTTATGTATTTGAAGCTTTGGGGCTTTCAGGTAGATAAAAAGGTTGCGACAGTTAAAGCAACCCAAATCTTAGTAACTAATTAGTATTTTGATGAGTTGAGCTTCTAAAAACAAAGAAATCTGATAGGCAACAGTCACCAAAACAAAAGACCTAAATACATCGATCAGAACATCTGTACATTCATGCATCAGTTATAAATACATTAGATTGATGGTGCCATCATCTATAATGAACTATTATTACACAACCAAAACTTGATCCCTTTTTTCTCTGTAATGGATATAAAGAAAGTATTTTGAATGGCAAGAGGTATTAATTTTCCAGCCAATTCCGTGATGGCGAGAGAAAACAATATTTGTGAGGCTGCTATATAAAGCAGCTGAATGGCATGGAAAAAAAGTTACTAAAATTTCCAATCAGAAATTTTCTTATTTTCTTACTACACTTCTCACCTTTCTTTATTTTCGCTAGATCACTAACAGTGACCAGTAGTATAGCTGGAGGGGTTGATATGATTGGCAGCAATAGTTCTGATACTACTATTATTTATTAACGGGGTGATGAACACCCCCAAAACAATATCCAAATGATACACATCAAATATTGCGCATTCATGTAAGGACTCATAAAAGGATAATCATACTCTTCTAAATGAGCTATTAACGCACATGATAGTATGGAGTTAATCTTATATTTATGATTATATATTTTCTCTTGCATATATAAATATGAATCTCTATCTGGAATACAAAGCAATTTCACTTAATCTTAGCTTTTGAAGTTTGTCATGCGAGTTAAGACTAAATCACTTCAGCATGTTCCATGTTTATCGGGATGCTGTCTACCGAACACAGCATGTGACATCTTCAAGTGATTTGGTGCGCTTTTTATAACATTTAAGCTTTTCGGTTAAAATAGCTTTAACTACTTGTGTATCACACTTAACTTTGATCCCCTTTTTGTTAATACTCTCTAATAGTACATGTCTGTTGTAGAAGAAAATTGCAAGGCATAAGAATGACAAATGATTGTGATACTTTTTAATGAAAAGGAATTCAAGGAACTAAACATGTTAGGCCTGGTAGTATTCTGGACCAGTTCTAAGCGCACATAGCAATTATTATGACATGTAGATGCCTTTTTCCTAAGATGAACAACATTTTTTTTGAATAAGTACTACTCATGCTGGAAAACAAAAGACAGCTTATAAAGAAGACACTTTTAATATGAAAAAAACAAGCAAAATTAAAATCAAAAGTCCAATTCAACTTTTATTCTCCTTGAGTACTTAAACTTCTCTTGTTATATATGCAAGTAAAAGCCTCTAAAAGAGGTTTGTTTTTACTTGCCATGTTCTGTTATATTGGGACATGAAACTGGGCTACTATGCATTGAATTTAGCTTTAAAATTAATTTGCATTTATCATAGTCCCACAAACCATACAAAAAGGTGCTACCGATCTTAAATTAGCTATATATGTTAATGTTTGGTACCGTCTTGCATCACTGTCTCTTCATGCTGTCTTAAGCGCATGACCAAAGCTTGAGTAACTCTCTGAAAATGTTCTTCAGTTATTATCATTTTCTTCTTTTGACGACTATCTGACCCTTGCTCAGCACCTATAGCATGTCATGCACAAAAAAGCTTAGCTTCGAAAACATCAGATTGAACTTACTGATTTCAACAGTTACCGCTATGTCCTGATGCTGGACCCTCATCTGCAGGCGCTTCTGCAGCATCTTGAGCAGTGTCCCTATTGACCTCAGCATCATCTTGGAAATCAGATAGATCAATCTCACTCGATTCAACACTGCATGGTATGATTTGTAAACATTACTTTGGCAAATAGAAAAGCAGTAAAAGGGGGAAAAAATGGAGATGTCTTAAGCATTGCTGGCAAGTAAACTTCTCACTTTATAATAGATGTCTTAAGCAGCTTCACTGCCATTAGGACATGAGGTGGAAGAACCTGGTGCAACATCAACAAAGAAAATTGTAAAGGAAACCTTGAAAAATGATAATTGAATTAAGATGCCTGACTTTTTGCTTAATCACAGGCATTTCTGCCGGTAAACTATATTAGTAGTTTGATCTATCAAACATTCATTGCTTATCTAGAAGTTATTTCACAATCACAATAGAGATACACGAACACAAACCGTTGTATCCAAGTGGCTTCTAGCGATGGCTTCTGACAACCTGATCAGGGCCTCAAGCTGCCGCACAGTCATCCTATAAGCAACCCTACTCCCAGGAGTGGCATCACCTCTGCGAAGAGCTACATATGATTCAACCAGCACTTTTCTAGCTTCAGTGCTCAACTGCAACAAAAATGTCTGCATTAGGAAATAGACCACCTATTTATTTAAACCGAACGTACTCAAAAAAATATGCCAATGAATGAACCTGAGGTTTTAGTGACTTGGCATAAGCAAAATAACGTTTCAATTCTGCACTGGTGAAAGAAGGGGATAACGCTTCTTCATGCTTCTGATGCACTCTCACAATATGATGAGCAATATGATAATCAGTGTTCTCGTCTGGTTCATCAATCATAACATACACTAGATCAAACCTTGAAAGAATAGCTGGAGGAAGAGCCACATTGTACTGTTCAAAAGGAGAATGCATAAACAGATCATTATTTTCTTTCTTTTACATATATCATATTCCATGTTAAACATTATAGCATGGCTATAGTAAAAAAGAAAATCCTCAGAAAGCTCCCATTGTTTTTCCAGTTGAATTTATAAAGTTCCTTGTTCACATTGCAGATGCTGACCTTTAGCGGCTTTGACTTGTCATAACGTCCACCAGTAGGATTTGCTGCAGCAAGAATGGATGTTCTAGCATTTAATGTAGCTTGTATGCCTGCTTTTGTAATGCTTATGGTTTGTTGTTCCATTGCTTCATGTATGGCAACCTGGTCCCTGATGTCCATTTTATCAAATTCGTCAATGCAGCATATTCCATTATCAGCGAGCATAAGAGCACCAGCCTGCCAAAGCCATATGACAAATGGAATTAAATGCGGTTAAACTAAGACGGCATACAATTATAATAGGGAGGATGTGCTAATTCCAGGGATAAACATCTATTGAACGAAGTGATGCATTTTGAAAATATTGGATATTGATCCAAGATTTAGGTAGTTTTCATGTGTACTTTCTTTAGTTTTTTTGAATGGCTTGTATTGCTATTGGTGTAGTATTTTGAGTCTTTAAATAGGAGCTTTCAGTTGTAATAGAGTATGGTTAAGCAATAAGAATTTAAGTTTTGCTGCTCTCCCTCTCCCATTCCCTCTCTCCCTCCTCTCCCAAGAAGCTCATGAAGAAAGTGATTCTTCCTCGTTCAAGATCCTAACCGAAAATTTTCAATTCAAGGTAAGTTCTGCACCATAAGAATTGATTGAATTTTTTGTTGAAGTTGCTTAAACAGAATGTTATCCAAAAGCACTTGAGAGAGACATCTATTGAATGATCGATGCATTTTAAAAAGCTTTCAATTCAAGAAAAGAACTGAGCTATAAGATTGGATTGAAAAAATTGGTGCAGTTGCTTAAAAAGACTGCTATCTAAAAGCTCCAAAAGGGATGGCCATTTCAAAGATAACGAAGGAAGAAAAAGCTCCATGTATGGTGGGCAAGTTATGGTTTAAGGAACCATTAAAGGCTAGACAAGTTCAATCCAACAAATGGATAAACAAATAAAATAGTTTTGGCAATATGTTATGATCGAGTCTTGAAGGAAGAGTTTTGTTAGGCATCATTACCTCAATACAAAACTCGCCAGTTTCTGGCTCCTTGGCAACAGTTGCTGTCAAACCTGCAGCAGATGAAGATTTTCCAGATGTATAAACTGATCGAGGAACCAGGCCAGCAGTGTACCTGCAGATGAGTTGTCATTAAATAAAATAAAAGTAAGCCAAAAATTACACTTACACTCTCAAGAAAAGGCCATGATTCAACTGGCTTTAACAATTAATAATACACGGGTAATTCAGCAAAAAACAATAAGAATAAGAAATATAGCTTTTTGAAATGAAACACAAACTTCCATGCACAGATAATACACTATGACTAGCATTTTAATAGAGAAAATGGTAAAGGCTGATAGATTGAACTGACGGTCAAGTTTATATTACACTGTATCTAGAAAATAAAGTTAGACACAAATGGCACTTCAATATCACCGTAGTTGAATAGAATGGTTATATGGTGAATATCATATGAATGGAAAACACTACGCTTACTTAAGGAACTGAGACTTTGCACAGCTAGGATCTCCAACGATACAGACATTGATGTCTCCCCTAAGATTGATCCCCTCATGGGTTAACTTGTGCACGCCACCAAGTAGCATAAGAAGAATGGCCCGTTTTATCTCCTGATGACCAAAAACTGTTGGGCAAATGCTGTCAACTATTTTGTTAAAAAAATCAGGGGTATTTCGTATCCTCATAACTTCCTCTTCTTCTTCTTGCTGGCAAACAACACCAAAACACATCAGATAAAAGCAGCATATACGCCAGAAAGGCCAAAAATTAGAAACGAACAGCTTAAATACTTGGACAGAGGTATCATTTTTCATGTAAAGAATGCAAGTAGCCTTGGAAAAAAGCAAAATGTACTCTCTATGAGGATCTGTAATATCTGATTTTTGTGTTGATGGGAAAACTATTAATTTTATATTGTGATTTTTTCAGGTTGGTTCTATAATTATAAGAGTAACTTGTTTATGCTCAAGTATTTTAGCTGTAAATAGACCTAGTTGTAGAAGCCCTAGAATACTAAGTCAATTAAGGTGGATTTTTAGAGGAAGATAGAGAAAGACAAAAGAGCATGGGAAGATCCACATTGGAATTACTTTGTTAAAGATCCATCATCTTACCATGATTATTCATATGACTTCTTGAGATAAAAGCTGTAACTTTGAACAGAACTTAGGTTTTGATGACTCATGAATCACTGGATTCCTTATGAGAAACAGAATAATTTGGTAGTGATTGGTTTTCATAATAATCCTTATATAATAGTTAAGGATCGATACAATGAACTATGTATATTTACGATCCTATCACTAACAGCATGTGTCATTAATGACATTTGCGATGATCATATAAGCATTGCATATGCATGCTAGTCTGCATGAGGATTAAGAAGTCGATATCACAACCTTATGATGGAAAAGTCAATTACATTGTATGACTATATGTCATGTAGATAATGATCACTAGTGAGTGAAGAATCTATGAGAGAGTAACTCCATCTGTGTGTTTAGAATTGGTATATTTTCTATCCTACATTATACATGTTTGATATGACATCAAAAATCACATTGATTAGGCATGAATCTCAACGCTTATTTGCATTGAAAACTTATAAATTTTAAGTCAAGACTATCCAAACTCCAATTTCAACAAACTTATAATCAAACTGAACATTTCGACGAAACAAACCAAACAACATCAAAAGTGGTCCAATCCAAATCCGAACGAACCCAAATCAAGCACTTGTCATTAGAAACTGCAGAACATTAATTGGATGATTAAATTATCAACTACTACATGCATATAGTTGAATTGAGTGTCTTGATGGGACAAATTCAACTAGCCCAATATCACTTGATTCCAATATCATAAAGGCACCAAGTGCTGAAGAAATGGTCTATGCACAAAGGAATCAATGCAGGCCGTCTGGTAGAGTGTTTTGAATTTTAACTATATTTATAGGATGTGTCACTCTTAAAAATCTATAAATAGACTCACTCTCTACATAAAGGGGGACAAGGGCATGGAGCTGGACTTGGGATTGACATTCAAGAGAACTCAGAGGCTCTCAAAATATCAAAGATCCACTAGAGCGCCACCATTGATCCACCTCTGACTGTCTCGTCAAACCATCACCCGATCGTCGCTGTCGGACAACCACCCAACAGCCTCCATCAGACCACCATCTAACCACCCCTGTAAGAACACCCAACCGCAATGTTGGAGGAGAGATAAGGAGTAAACACCACAATGAAACAAGCAAGAAAGTAAAAGCAACAGAAAGTAAAGGACACCAGAATTTAACGTAAAAAATCAAAAATTGGGGAAAAAAACCACAGAGCCACACCACACCAAGAAATTCACTATGAAAATTGAGAGAAATAAATACAAATCTCTCTTCTCTCACTCTCTCCTTGCTTATCTTCTCATATTCACCATTCTCACACTTGCCCTAATTGAAAATACAAGAGAAAGCCAAGTTATAACCCCAAAGGGACGCAACCCTTGAGAAAAACGAGAAAAATAATTGTTTTGTCCGTCTCGCAGCGCTGCGGAGCCAGTTTGGGGCGCTGTGGCGCCCAGTCTATGCTTGACAATGCAACAACGCTCAAACACTCTACGCTGCAGTGCTCAGTCCCTGTCTTGACCGCTGGGACGCTCTGCTCTCTGTCGTTCAGCGCTGGGCGCTCAGGTATGCAACGTCGGGGTGCTCAACTACACAACGCCGGGCGTTGTGTTGAAAAAAATTTCGGGTGCAAATCACCTGAACCCAAGTTGGGGGTAAACCCCCTGCACCCCCAGTGAGCACGACGAAACTTGAGGTTTGAGGCAACTGAACAACCGGATTGATCAACACAATCAGATTCCAAACATAACACGCAATACTCTAAGCACCATCGCCCGACTACAATCGCCCGAACACCGTCGCCTATACTTTTTAATAGTGAATGGCACACCATGATAAAAGGTTCCTATAGAGTCAATGTATAACGCATGACGCATCACACATCATTTTAAACATAACATACAATATTAAATAAGTATAAATAAAAATATGTTATAATATGACATGCTATTAAATTGAAAGATAAATTATTATGATAATATAAACAACCAAAGTGATGCTTACCTCACTCACTCAAAATAATAGCCATTTTAAACAACCAAAAGTAACGACTATCAGTTGATTCGATGAATTAGGTGTAGAACGTTTTTGTGGGTGATGAGGATTGCCTTGGATTTGACTAAGGGGCTTATGTTCATACATAGATATGGAGTTTCTTATAGATACATCCACAATCAACAAATTTTGTTGGTATCGCAAGGGAATGCTTGTCTTAGGAACATGGGCAATGTTTTTTTTCTTGCATGAGCATAGTGGAGGTTACAACTATAAGCCGATGAAGGCTCAAAATTGTCTCGAAGCTTAGCTAGATCATGATCCTAAGATTGTCGAAACCACTTAAGATCGCCTTCACAGGGGCTTGAATATACCATGTGATGGAGAGATTACGCAATCGCCAAAGCCAAGCCCAAATTTCCTTCTTGAGATCATCGAAGCTAAGCCTGGATCGTGTTCCCAATAACATTGAAGCCCACTTGGATAGCCTTCCAAATCCTGGAACACATGCATGCGCGCAAAGTTGGTATCCAAGGCACTATTTATAACGCCATAGAATCTAATGAAAGAATTATATTTACTTAAACCTATAATTAGTTACCCCATCTACAAATAATAACAACCAGAGATACTAGATCTCCCAAAATATAAAAACAGTGTAACCAACTTTCATTTCACCAAAATATAATTACAATAATTCAGATCATAAAAGTCTATACATCAAATAATTAAATCCTGGATTATAAAATCATACCTTAAGAATTCAGATCCCAATACCCTACCTCTACACCTGATATATTCAGCAGGGCATTTATCTTTTCATGCAACATTAAAAGAACAAAGCAAGTTTAACTAGCTCAGTAAACTCATCATTCACCCCTCTTAGATATCAAAACTTAGTTTATGTATATGTTAAAACAATTAATCAAAGAAAAATATAAAGGCTTTCAAAATACATAAAGCATAAGCAAAACAGGAATTTACTAGATTCAAGTATGTGCACCTGATCTCAGGGCCAACACTTCATTTTATAATCACGTAATCACTTTCACAGAAGTTTCCAGATGCCGACATGGCGCACAAAATACTCATTTTTAGATATTCACTTACATTTCACTTTCACTTTCATTTCCCATCAGAATTCATATATAAATTCAGAGTTCACTAAAACAAAACTCAGAATATTTCTTAACCTTACTGCAGAAATATTAACATATAAAATGCTATTACTAGAATGCACATGTCTTGATGTCTATCTATATCTCCACTTTCCCTTATAACTCCCTTTAGGGGTGTAAGTAAGCTGAGCCGGCTCGAACTCAACTCTCTAGCTAGCTTACAAGTCGAGCTTATCAAGTTTAGAGTTCGAGTTCAAGCTTGTAATCGAGAATGAGCTTGTGTTTGAGCTCAGTCCGACTCAATTCGATGTAAGAAAACAATGTCAAACATGACACAAGTTTAATATGCTCATAACTTTATAATTATTTTCTTGATCATAATTGTAATAGTTTTAATTGTTGTTTAATTAGATGAATATATCAAAGTAGCACAGCAAAAGCTAATGAGGTATTTTAATGACTTTGTGGTGATGCATTATGTTTTGATAATTTTGTTATTGTATTTTAATAAATCATTGCATAAGCTATTGAGAATGCAAACCAAAAAGCTCCACTTAAGTGATTTACTTTGTAGTTCACAAATTCGAGTCTAACCTATTACCTTCTTTAACAAAATATTTACTAATTATTAGCATGGAATTCAATTGACAAACATACTCATGACAATCTAATTGATCTAAGAACCTAATACATATAGCACAAATTATGCCTCTAATAAATAAGGGTGCATTTATCTCAAAAAAAAAAAATAATAACAGTCACTTATAACAAGCTGCAATACTCAAACCTACGCTCTCCTAGAATCCAAAGAGACAATGTCATATGGTATTAACTTGAAGTTCCTAAACAATGCAATTTTCAAGTAACCTAATTAACCTAGGTCACCACAAAAATGTACAAATACTCATTGCAAGTAAATAGATTATACAATGATGCATAAAAATGTATAAAATTTGTTACTTATCGAATTAAACATAACCTAATTAACCTAGGTCACCGCAAAAATATTTTGAATAGAATTACATTAATGTGGCATAAACTCTCTCTAATAATCTAATCCACCAATCTAATATAAATATATACATGCATGCAATATACATAAAAATAGAAACTTAGAATAAACCAAACTACAATTGCAAGTAACTTGAAAAAATAATGATGAGGAAGCAGAGAAAATTTAGTAGTTGCCTCTCAATTGAAGGGGAAGAAGATATTTTACTATCGATGATTCTTGACCAAGGAAAAAGAAGAAAATGAGGAGGTTTTCTACTATTTGCTTTTAGTCAAAGGAGATGAACATTGAGTATCTTAACAAATGTCACATGCAAGAGAACAAGGTGAAGAGAGAGGAGAGGGAAGAGGTTTTTAGTTGTTGACGGGGAGGAGAGAATAAGAGTGACAAGTGCGAGAGGGAGAAATCGTGGATGACCTAACCCATGACCCCTTCATAAATCGAGCAAAAAGAGCAGCAAAATAGTGTGATTTAAGATATTGGAGAGAGGTTCGATCCAATAAGGCTTGCGGGGCTAGGCAAGATTGCAACTGATTGAGTTTTCCATGTGAGGGGAGGGTCGCTGGTGTAGTTACTTTTAAGTGCCTTGACCGGTTATGTCCAGGTTATAACATTAAACCTGCCTATAATTAATAAAATATTCATGATAAATTTCTATCCTTATAAAAAATGAGAGTGCAACATAATCTAAAGGCATGTTTATAAGAAGTGGAAAACCAAAGGTGTGAATATATTAATGAGATAACCATAAATAAATTTGTAAATGCAGCAAATTTATAGATTAAAATGCCTTCATTCATTCCAACTCAAAGACAAGCTCAAGCTAGGCCCAAAACACATCAAACTATGGTCAAATAAAAGCTTATAGTGTTGTAACATCATGTGATAAGAGTACAACTAGAAATAGTTTCGTTTTTACAATCAGTGAAAAAAAGAACACCGCAGCTCCTTTTATTAGAACGTAAGACATGGTTCATGCTAGATAGTAATTTATGAAGATAGAAAATACCAATGGTAACACAATCATAAGGCTGTATAACAAGATGCTAACAGATTGTTGTATAATTTATAAGGAATTATACAAAGCAAGATGCTGTATGAAAAGGATATACCGTGAATTCCTGCCTGTCACCATCATCACCATCCATCCTTCTGTCCCTAATATCACTAGTGCCCCTGCCATCAGCCAACTATAACGATAACAACAAAAGTTAAGCCTTTCATAAAGATAAATATGCAGAGCAGAGAAACATTTTACAAACTTCAACACAAACCTGCACTGAATTTGCAATAAAAGCAAGACGGTAGGAAAGATCTCTCACTCCCAGGCCTCTAAGACCTCTAACACCTTCATTACCACCAGAAGCATTTCTCCTCTGGGATGCTTCTCGCCTACACTCTGCTCTCTCACCTGGCGAAGTTAATGCCATGACATCTGGTATAGCAACAACACTGCCTGTGAAAACCACCCTGAATTGCAGGACGTAAGGATTGATAGAAACAGTTAGCAAGTCAATTTGAATTCCCTACATAATATACAGTTAGTGAGCTTACGTGTCTCCAGCCCTTGCTTGCTCGACAATCTCATGTCGAAGAATGACATCCAGCGATCGAGGAAGAGAACCAGCAGGTATCTCTTTAGATGTCTCCTGCATCCTTACCCTTTGCCAGTCTGTAAACTTACTTTCTTGCCGAAGCAGTGCCCACTTAGTACGGTTTTGACAAGTCGCATTGATGCAAATTATGGGCTTCAAAACAGTTTAAAAAATGATGAGAAAACTCTCTCCACAAGCAACAGAAAATGCCAACACAAATTAAAAAAATATATCAAAATGCGCCGGACGGCCGGAGATGGTCTTCTCATAGCTTCTTGCTGTCCAATAAAAAAGACGCAATACGAAAGAAGGGGGGAGGGATCATAATTCTACCTCAGTGTATTTATACTGCTGCTCTACATTCTTGATGATACCTCCACATTCCATGCACTTGAAAGTTCCTTGAAGGAGCTCGGGCCGGACTTCACTGGTTCGGGTAACTACGCCCATCACAGAAGTCAATTTTCCGATCTCTGAAGTAGTCAAATCTCTCAATCTGCAATGATAAAAGCAATTTGTCACAACAGAAGTAAAGGACGAAACTTCAAGTTCAATTACACAGGTCGAACTGAAGATAAAACCTCTTTAACAGCGGGATGTTATAAAAAGCAACATTGATGTCCTTATTAGGGTTGTCATCAGAAATTATTGCAGCTCTATTCTCCCCTGATTTGTGCTCCATGACGAATCTCTTGCATGCATTCCTCAAATAGGGCTCAAATCTGCAAAACTTCCAGGAATAAGGTTCCTACCGGGTAAAAAAGTAAGATAAAAGAGAGAAGAGAGGGACCTGAGATATTCTTCAGAGATGGCCTTCTGGAGGATGTCATTGAAATGCATTACATGGGAGAAGTCCACATACATGGTGATCGATTCCTTGGACTTCATAGCCTCAATCTCCGAGTCGTAAAAGGGATCGACAGCATTCGGATCAAGTTTAAACCTTTCATAGAAATAGCAGCGGTTGAAATTGAGATCTGAGGAAAGAAAATAGAAAAGAAAAAAAGAAACTGAACATAGCAGATACTTCTTGAGGAACTCCAGAAAGATGTTCTCCACTCGAACAGCCTTCTCGTCGACGAAGAAGCCACTGAAGCCGTCCATCTCTCTGCTACTCTTTCCGGCACGGTCTTCGTCCTATCGCCGTGCTGCCCAATGAAGACTTCTCGGCTAGGGTTTTGGCGGGAAGAACGTCGGTTGGCGCCAAAAAAATGGGGCGGGTTACGTATCGTAAATTACCATTTTGCCCTCTCTCCGTCTTAGATTTCATTTCGCACTTTCAAAAATAAATTTTTAACTTACTAAAAATTATTTTTAAAATAATAAAAAAATAATCCCAAATAAAATCTTATGCATTTAATTAGGCAGAAATTAACTTTTCATTTTATTAATATATTTAAAAACAATAATATTTAATATTTGTATTGCTTCAGTCACAACCAAATTATTGTGAATTTAATAAAATAGAGAATTATAATACAAAATTGCTATGAATTTCTATACTTAATGAGAACTTGATAAACTAATGTATGAAAATAATGATTTTATAAATAAATAATATTTTAATGTTAAATAAGACTTTATGTAATATTTTGAATTAAAACTATTTAAAACTCCCTTATTTTTTAATCTTATTTTAATAATACTAAACAAATAATGCATTGTGCATTTGTAGTTTGAAGGTTATTTTACTTGTGGAAATAGAAAATTATTAAATTTATACTCATTTGGTTGCTTGAGATATAAAACATTACTCACGAATTAATGTTAATTTATGTTAGGATTCATTTACCATGGGGAAATTTAACTTATATGCCAATAACATTCAAAATTTAGAAATATGTCAGTTATTTCATTTCCTTTAAAAGTATAGTCGAAATTTCTATTCAAACCAAAATACATTTGGATACTTATATCACATTGTATAGAAGAGACTGGCATTTCACCATTTTCACTTTGGCTTTCTCCGTTACAATCATTGTTGCATCTTCTTCCAAGTTTCTTCACTCGTGAGGGATTGTGGTAGTGAAGTTGAAATTTTTTTCATTTATCAACTGACTTAAGTATATATAGGTTTTTTTGGTTTTCTTTGTATATCATAGATTAGGTTATTTTTACGAACTTCTAATGCAAAGTTAGATAAAACATCAAAGTGTGTATTTTATACTTGTTCAAATATGTGTGCAAATTATGTTCAGACTTTATTTGAATTATGATCAAACATGATATTATCTTACTAGTTGTCTATTTTTTTCTTTAGAATCGCTACTTATATGTTTTTTTTATTCATTTGATTATTGTTATTTAAATACTTAAAATTTCCCCATCATGAAAAAAGGGCTGGATCCAACCTTGGGCAAACCTAATCAAAATAACTTAATTACTCCAAAATCAATATAGTCTATTCATTATTACTATGGAATGTAAGTTAAAATATTAAACATAGTATTATAAATTATTTTGTAATCTTCTCTACATCCATTATGTCAAAACATAGAAGAAATTTTATTATATAACAAAATTCACAATAACAAATTATTTGATTCAGTCCTAATACCTATTCAATGCAATTTAAGTTATAACCCCTCTTAAAAGAGCTTGGTCCCAAATTTTAAATTTTAGTTCTAGAATAATTATAAGTGCTTAACAATAGTCTCCTCTTCAGCCTCCCACATTGCCAATCATTCTGACTAATTCTTTTGTGGTATGTATTCTAACAATGGGAATAGATCGACAACAAAACAATTGATCCTCATAATCTAGAGTATGCTCTACTACATATTCATGACTTTGATATCCTTGAATTAATAGTAACTCAATTTGAAATATATGAGAACCATTATGCACATAATGCCATAATAAAGAGAAGTGAAAAATATTATGCACTACTATAAGTCACGGAGAAAGAAAAAAAAATGATAAGAGATTGTCAGCTCTTTCAATTACTTCCAAAGGTCAAATAATTTGAGGTTGGAGCTTTCCGCTCTTGTTGAATCTTATAACTCCATGTATAGGTGAAACCTTAAGAAATGCACTATTTTTGACCTCAAACTCATGTTCTTTGTACTTACATCCATTTTTTTTTTGCTCTAATGCTCATGGATTAAATAATTTTTTCACTAAATTTAATAAATTCTCTTGGTAGCTTAATCCATAAGTTGAGGTCATAAAAGTTTTCTCTCATCAACCTCAAACTAGCACTGATGAGATTTACACTTTCTTCCATAAAATGGCCTTGTATTGTGTCTGATAACAGAGCAAGCACAAAGAACCAAAACGAGGAACAGTAAAATGAACCTTTGTATATCTGCGTGCTTGCGTATTACATACTATATAATTATATAGGTGTAGTGTGGGATGAGAGCCATGTGTTCTTTACAGGTGGATGGTGTGTGATGAAAAGGTTTGTTGTATTTGAACGGTGGAGATGGATAGGAGGCGTTCCACTACTGTTGTCGTTCTCATTAGCCCCCCCCGCAAGCTCACGATGGCTGCTGAACCGTGAGATTGTGTCGTAGTTGCTGGAAACGAGTGGGAGGCAGAGGCTTGGTGAAGATGTTCGCAGTCTGGTCGTCGGAAGAAATCCTAATGAGCTGAATGGTGCGGGCCTGAACCTGTTCGTGTATAAAGTGATAGTTGATTTCTATATGTTTAGTACGCGCATGGAACACAGGGTTGGTGGCCAAGGCGATGGCGGACTGACTGTCACAGTGAAGCGGAGTGGGGTAGGGAAGGGGAATGTTGAAGTCTTAAAGCAGACGGTGAATCCATATGATGTCTGCAGCGGCTGTGGCGAGAGCCCGGTAATCAGCCTCTGTAGATGAGCGAGCGATGGTTGGTTGTTTCTTGACTGTACACGAAATGAGTGTTGCTCCAAGGTAGGAGCAGTGACCAGTAGTAGACCGTCTTGTGAGAGGGTCGCTGGCCCAGTCTACATCGGTATAGGAATGCAGATGTAGTGGTCCTTTGCGGATGGGAAGACCAAAGGTGATGGTACCCTTGAGATACCGAAGGAGATGTTTCAGTTGTTGGTGATGCGCAGGCAGCAGATCACGCATATGTTGGCATAGCTGGTTGACAGTATAGGCAATATCCGATCGTGTAATGGTGAGGTATTGAAGAGATCCAGTGAAGTGGCGGTAGAGGTCTGAGGAGAAAGGACTGGTGGAGGAAGGAGTTGAGGATGAACAGGAAGTGGAGATGGGGTTGGATGTTGATTTGCAGTTGAGAAAGCCCGATTTGTTGAGAATAGTAGTCGCATAGACTGTTTGGGAGAGAAATAGGTGATCTGAATGATTGGTAATTTGAATGCCGAGGAAAGTGGAAGGAGCACCGAGGTGTTTCATTGAAAATTTGGAGTGTAGGCTTGTTATGACATTGTGGAGATGAGTGGTGGATGAACATAGATGAGGAGGTAGGTGGAGTGAGTGGAGGAGGTGGAGGTGAAGAGTGAGGGGTCGGCATTGCTTGGTTTAAATCCCAGAGAGAGAAGGTGATTGGAGAAAGTGGTGAACCACTGACAAGGTGCCTGTCGTAGGCCATAGATGGCTTTGCGAAGTAGACAGACATGATCGGGAAAGTGAGGATCTTCGAAGCCTTTGGGCTGATGCATATAGATGGTTTCGTCCAAAGGGCCATGGAGGAAGGCGTTCGTCACGTCCATTTGGTGTATGAGCCAAGTATGGTGTAAGGTGACTGTGAGAAGTACGCGGATGGAGGGCATTTTGGCGACGGGGCTAAAAGTTTCAGTGAAGTTTAGACCAAATTCCTGGTGATTGCCGAGGGCAACCAGGCGAGCTTTGTAGCGATGAGGGGATCCGTTTGGTTGCGGTTTTAAGCAAAAAGTCCATTTGCAGCCGAGAATAGTGGTTGAGGATGGTTTTGGAACGAGTGACCAGGTATCCTTCATGCGAATAGCTTGAAATTCTGCTTGCATAGCTTGGTACCAGTGCGGGTGTTGTAGAGCTGCGGCAGTGGAGATGGGTTCGGTGGTTGGTTGAGTAATAGAGAGAAGGTCAAGAGGGTGACGAGGCTTGAGGTGGCCTGTTTTGGATCTGGTGATCATGGGATGAAGGGGAGCAGGGGATAGGGAGGAGGATTCAGGTGAAATCTGTGACGGGGAAGAGATGTCCGGGGATGGAGTTGGGAGAAGTGTTGTGGCTGACGTGGTGATTGGAGTAGAGGCAGCATGGGTGGTTTGAGTTGCTGAGGAGGGGGTAAGGAGGAACGGGTTTGGTATTGTGGAAGGAGGAACTTGTTGCGGGTTGGTAGTTTTATAGGGAAAGACAGATTCATCAAATTATACATGGAGGGAAATGTATATTTTTCTGGTGGATTGATCAAGACAGCGATACCCTTTCTGAGTGTCTGAGTATCCAAGGAAAATACACAAGGTGGAGCAGGGTTGAAATTTATTGCGAGTAGAGGGTGGAAACCAGGGAAAGCAGGCACAACCGAATGTGCGTAGGTGAGAATACATGGGAGGTTGATTGTACAGAAGTTGAAATAGGGATTTGAAATTAGTGGCGAGTAGAGGCATTTGGTTGATAAGGTAGACAGCGGTTAGAGCTGCATCTAGCTAGTACTAGGAAGGGAGGAGCGCTTCCGTTAGTAGAGACCGAGTTGTCTCAATAATGTGACGGTGCTTGTGCTCAGCAAGCCCGTTTTGCTCCGGTATGTAGGGGCGGCTCGTCTGATGAAGAATTCCATGACTGTGGAAGAAGGTGTTAAGAGACTGGTTTATAACCACAATCAGATCGAAACCTTTTTACTTTGGTGGAGAGCTGATTTTCTATGAATGTAATAAAAGTAATGACATGATGTTTGATTGAAAAATATAGTTTGAAAAAGTTTTAATTTTCTTTGGGAAAGTTGAATTCCTGGAATTTTAATTTTATAATCGAACACTTATTATGAATGATATATCACCTCGAAAGGTAATCATATCGTTCTTTAATAGGATTTGATTACAATATTGATATTTATCCTGATTATTATAATCAAACTCAAGGAGAAACAATATATGATCCCGAAGGATTAAAATGATGTTTAATCCATTGTTTGACTATAATAATCGAGATAAGAAGTCATTAATTTCATAATCAAAGTTACGATAATAGTACGATATATCTCCTCGAGAGAAGAGGATATCGTTTATTATCGATCATTTGACAATGACGATAATGATTGTTAACTTGACTTTCCCAAAGATAATCAATTAAGGGTTTTAAAAACTTAATTTTAAAAATCTGGTATGGGTTTCTAAATCTCCTACGAGCGCAAGCCCTCGTAGTTAATTACATCGTTGGAAACCAGAAAATTTTCTATGAATACTCTCCATTAAAATAGCGATACAAATTTCATTTAAAATTTCAAAGATTGATATCAAAGGAGGTAGGGACTGAAAATTTAATAGGGATTAGTTCAAGATTGAGCAGTTCTTTCTGGAGTCAAAGGAAGAAGGATATGAGGTGTTTTGAGATTCTGAATTACTTTAGAAACACCCCCAAACTATCTTAAGTGTTGGGTTTGAATTTGATGGAATGAGATTTAAGTTTAAGTGATCAATTTTATTAGAAAATAAGAACTAGATTCCCGGAGGTTGAGGTCTTAAGATTACAAATTTGCCTCAAAATCTAAGTCTAAACTGGGTACTAAAAATCAGTGACCCAGAACCTAACTAATGCAATGCAGTCTTGGACTTACCCCGACCTGGATTGGGGAGCCAACTAAACCACCTAAACGCTTCAAAACCATGTGTCCGGTCTTTAAATGTAGAGTGGGTAGGGACGTTGTTTAAGATTAGTTTAAAGAATTGGGGTCGACATCTAGAGCAGATTCCTAATTGACCCCTTAACATATGTTGGGTAAAATGCTTAAGTTAGAAATGCAATTAAAGATTAGACTCAAATTTAATTTGTTACTAATGTAATGCATGCTAGTCGACTCGATTAAATGCTTTAAATCAGAATGAAGCAATTTTAAAATTAGGCTTAAAAAATATGTTTTATCCTAAAGATTGCACAACATCCCCTTGGACAGAACTGCACCCTAATAGGTCAGGTGGTCTGCCAAAACCCGCAGGCGGGGAGGTGCCTAATAAGGTAGAGAAGATTCAATATGATGCATGAAAAACTCCCGGCGGGTCCGGACTTACTTCTTAAAAATATTAGAGTTACTATTTGAGCCTAAAAATTTTTAAGTTTTGTTTAAGTAGAAATAGTTTTTGACCGTACCCTTACGAGCCTCCGATCAGATTCCAGGCTAAAACAAAGATCGACATGCAAAAGCGCCAAAAAATTATTAAAAGCATGTAATCCTAATATCGCAATCAACACATCAATCAAATAATTAAATCAATTAAATAAATATTCAAAATGAAAGTTCGTAGGTAAGTGCCTTTTAATTATACAACCCAGGGTGTGCAGGAAAAGTAAAGTGGCCAGGTACCACTGACAACAACCCAGATTCTACTCCTAAGACTCAAGTAACTTTGAGATTTGAGATTCTTCTCATTCTTCACTTCTTCTTCTTCTTGGAACTCCTTGGATCATCGGGTTTAGAAATGGGCTCAACAGATTTGAAATAATATTTGGAAACCAATGGAAGTGGCACAAGGTCTGAGGAGGTCATTTGGTTAAAATGACCTATTTGAAACTTAAAGGGCCTTCTTGGTCAACTTAGATTGACTTGGTCAACCAGGTTGACCCAAGGTCTTATTTTGGGTTTAATAGGTTGGGTTTGACATTTGAAATTTACTGGAAGTGATTGCATTTGATTTGGAGCTCATTTGGTTCAAATGACCATTTACACCCTACAGGGGCCTTTTGGTCATTTTGACCCCTGGTCAACTGGGGGTCAATGTGAGTCCAACAAAATGCAGTTTAATGCTCAGTGGGTCATAATCAAGGGTCTGGAAGTGATTTGAGGGTTTGGAGAAGGCTCCAAGGTCAGGATCCACTGGGTGGCAGGTCCAGTGGCATATATTGTAAATATTTGAAGGTTTTATAGCCTTTGGATTTCAATTCAGTTTCTGGGGTTAGAGACCTCATAATGAGCTCAAATTTGGCGGGTTGTCTCTAGAGACATGTCATATCAGTGTGAAACTAACAGACTCTGAATTAGAGGTCATTTGACTGGGGTTTGAGGTGTTCAATGATTTGCTGGAAAAGACTTTCAGGACTTAGACCTTAAGCCTTAGATTTGATCTGGATTTTTGGTTTTGAGCTGGTTCTTGAGTTTGAATGATAGGGTTTGAACTACTTAAATCATTTATAATCATTTAAGTGATTGTAGATGATTAGATAGGATTAAAGTCAGGTCAGAGGCTGTGACAGCTAAATATGGGTTATTTAAAGGTCAGGATTGGTCAGGGATTTGAATTAACTTGAACTCTGGATTGATTTAAAGTCTGGGTTGGTCTGGAGTTTGAATAAATTTGAGATTTGGATAGATCTAAGATCTAGTAGAATCCTAAGACCTAAATTAATCTAGGGAGATCCTAGGGTCCAGAGTAGATCCTAGGGACTGAAGTCTAGGAAGATCCTAGAGTCTAGGAAACCCTAAGGTCTGAGATCTAGAAGATTCTTAGGATCTAGAATAGATCCTAAAGTCTGGATTCTAGGAAGATCCTAGGGTCTAGATTAGCCTAGAGTTTAATTGGGTTGAGTTTAAAATTAATCTAGGATTAAGATTGATTTAAATTTGGTTTGATATTAAAGTCTAGATTGATCTAAGATCAGATTGATCCTAGGGTCTGGATTGGTCCCACTGACCTTATACAAAAATGAGGTCATAAATAGACCCCCAATATGTGTAATAGAATGAAGTTCTATTGTATATATTAGCGTTGACCGAATAGAAAGGTCAAATCTAGAGTTTTGATCCTAAGGGAAAGAGAAATTTATCCCTGGGGAATCAAGGTTTGACTGGATACTAGGGTAGTGCCACAGAAGGCGTACTCTGCCACTAGTGGGTCTGGTCCTAAGGGAAAGGAAGAGTCTATCCCTAAAGGAGAAGAAAGTCTGGAGTATCATATAGAAAGGAAGAACTCATAATTATAAAGGATTGAATCTAGAGTTGATTCTAAAGGAAAAGAAAATCCTAACCCTAGAAGATTGAATTTGAAATGATACGAGGGTAGTGCTGAGGACAGCATACTCTAGCACTAGTAGATCTAGTCCTAAAGGAAGGGAAAAATCTATCCCTAAAGAAAAAGAAGGTCTGGATGATCGTATAGAAAGGAAGAACTCCTAACTATAGAAGATTGAATTGAAATTTGATACTAGGGTAGTGCCACGAGGGGCGTACTCCACCACTAGTGAAATTTAATCCTAAGAGTAAGAGAATACTTACTCTGAGGAAAAGAGAACTGGATGATCTTATAGGAAGGTAGTATTGCTTCTTATAGGAGATCAGACTTAAAGTTTTGAATTTTGAAACTAGAATGGTGCCGCAGAGGGCGTTATCCATCACTGGTTTATCTAATCCTAAGGAAAGAAAGCACGATGACTCACATTTATCCTTAAGGAAGAGAAGATTGGAGGACCCTGAGGGAAGGTAGCATTGCTTCCCACAGAAGGTCGGATCTGAATTTTAAACCTAGGATGGTGCCACAGAGGGCGTGCTCCACCACTAGAAGATCTAAACCTAAGGAAAGAAAGCACGATGACTCACATCTAACCTTAAAGAAAAGAGGATTGAATGATCCTGAGAGAAAGAAGCATTGCTTCGCACAAAATCAGGTCTGGAGTGATCGTATATAAAGGAAACTTACTTTATATAGAGGATCCGGCCTGGATGATCATATATAGAGGAAACTTACTCTATACAAAGGATCAGATCTGGAATGATCATATGTGAATGAAGCTTGCTTCACACAGAAGATCGAGTCTGGATGATCATGTGTAGAGGAAACTTGCTCTACACATAGGATCGAATCTGGATGATCATGTATAGATGAAACTTGCTCTGCATAGAGGATCGAGTCTGTATGATCATATATAGAGGAAACTTGCTCTATACAGAGGATTGAGTCTGGGTGATCGTATATAGAGGAAACTTGCTCTATACAGAGGATCGGATCAGGAATGATCATATGTGAAGGAAACTTGCTTCACATAGAGGATCGAGTCTGGATGATCGTATATAGAGAAAACTTGCTCTATATAGAAGATCATGTCTGAAATGATCACGTGGGAAGGAAACCTACTTCACATAGAGGATCAAGTCTGGAATGATCGTATGTGAAGGAAACTTGCTTCACATAGAGGATCAGATCTGAATAATCATATGTAGAGGAAACTTGCTCTACATAGAGGATCGGGTCTAGAATGATCATGTATAGAGAAAACTTGCTCTACACAAAGGATCAGATTTGAATTCTGGAATTTTAGATTTGAATGATTTTAAATTTGAAGATTTTTGAATTTGAAGATATTTGAATTTGAAACTTGATTTGACAAATTTGAATTTGAAGGGTTTTAAATTTGTGATGTGTTTTGAATTTGATTTATTTTGAATTTAAAGTTTATTTGATTTTGATTCATCTTGAATTTGATTTTGAATTTTAAATTTCGATTGTGTTTGATTCAATTTTGATTTGTTTGAATTTGATTTTGAATTTCAAAAGTTTTGAGATTTGATTTAAATTTGATTTTAAATTTAAAGTGTTTTGAATTTGATCTTAAGTGTGACACTCATCTGGCATGGTACTTCCTGAACAATCTCCCCAATATTTGAAAATATTAAGTGGCATTCTTCAGGGTTAATCCGTCAAAGGGAAATTTCCTCAAAGATCGTCATTGAAATGAACGATCCAGTCAACATTGATTCAAGCTTTCAATCAAAAGCGGTCTCCAAAAGACTACGACCAAATCTCCTACTTGGGGAGTTCTAAAGTGACACAACTTATCAATATATTGAATCAAATGTGACTTAAAGACTTTCAAACTTTGTTGAGCATGTATTGATTTTTATTTGATGCCCCTGAGCTCCTTGAATTGGAGTCAAGCACTCTGCTCAATTAGAGTTTGATTTTAAACAGCAAGTCTCAGCTCAAAAAACTATGCTTCTAGATCAGAATGATCTAGGACCCAGTACAGGGTGTGGTTTGATTATGAATGATAATTTCCAGCGTTATAAAATACTCCTCCAGTGGGATTAAACTTGGACCCAGCATAGAGAGTAATTTTATAAAGAAGGCCTTAAAGGAAGGATGCCTATGCGCAAGGACTTACACACATTTCTTAAGGACCAAATTTAAATTTTTATCAAGAGTAGGAGATTCATTCTTCTTATTGGAAAAATTTCCTCTAGGTACTTGGACCCTATTGGAATGACAAGAGAGAACAAGTTCAGAAGTACATTAAAAAGTTTGAGTGACCCCAACTAACCTGAAAAGGTTTGAGGATTTAGGTTTTGTTGACCCAGACCAAGTTTCATAGGAACTAAACTGGGGTCTCCCTTGAGTATTTTGAATTAAAATTAATTTCAAAGAGGTTTAAGTTGAATATAGAAATTTGATCTTTTCAATTCTCTAGTACAAGAGATTTTTATATCTTGATAGATTATCAATACACGGTAAAAATTTTGGATTCAAAATTTATCAAAGTCAAGTAATTTAAAGTTGACTGAGTCTTTTGAGATTAAAATATTTAGAAAAAGGGAGCCTCATTCTTTTTCTGGTGGCGCATATTATGCATCTTTTGATTTTTAGTGCACTTTGTGCATTTCTTGATTGTTGGTGCATTTTGCGTATTTTTTGAATTCAATTGAATTTAAGAAGAGGCTATACCTTCTCTATATCAATGCCGGGATTACATCTCAAGTATAAGAGAAGAAAACTCATTCTCTTATGCAAGGACGAATAATCCTCAAGGCAGGACCCAGTCTTTTAAAATAAATATTGGCTTGACTTTTGAAAATTATTGAACAGATTTTAAACATGCAAGAGATATCTATTAAGATAAAAAAAATTGCTAGAAATTTGAGAAAATTTTTATTTCAAAAATTAACTTAAGTTTAACATTGATTTTAGTTCAACAATTAAATCAATCCCACAAAAGAGGTGGGAGGGAGGGGTATTCAAACATTTGATGGAGTCAACAACAACTTTCTCCTGCTTAAGACTTCAAATAGAGGTCAATTTTCATTAAAAAGATGATTCAATTATCTTGAAAATTTGAAATCAATACACTTGAGAAATTGGAAACTTTCCTTAAAAAGAAATTGCAAATTTATGTGGTAAGACCCTAGTAGTACGGAATTAAATTCCTACGATCTCCTTGGAGGGAGAGACTATTATTGGGTCTGCACTATCCTTAGAAGTCATTACATCACTTTAATCAAAAAGATTTATCTCGATAGGACCCCGTTGAAAGTTGAATTTTAATGGTATCACTATCTGATATAATCTTAGATTATTTCCCCTCTCTTATTACTAGTGGTCTAGTAATTAGGAGAGTGGCACCCTGAATGATTTCTACACCTCCTCCTATGTAGGTGATGTAGCGGGGCACATATAGAAACGTGACCTAACATCATCTAGTAGAGTGGATGGGTCATAACCTTCAATTGGGGGCCTAGGGCCTAGTGTTGGTGTTTGTTCAGTTCTAGTTTGATTATTTATCGCCATGTAGTAGTCAAGAAGATGTATTGAAGATCGCACTCTCATTTCTGTAACCTCCTTCCTTTGAGCAACAAGAGAAGGGTGAAAATGATTTTCACTAGGGAAGGGGTACGTAGAAGGAGCAATGAACTTTTTAGTGGCCTTTGACTTGACGTGCTTTAAGGCTTTCGTCTCAGCAGTCTTTCTGGCCTTAACAGCCTTCTTTCTGACTCTATGAAGGTAGTTCTTCATTTTGTTCTTGCTGACCTTGCTAATGATAGGGGTGCTAGAACTTGACCTAATCTCAGGCTGAGATGGTAGCTCTTCTATCGTTATTGAGTTCTGGTTCTTATCCACCTGGGCAGAAGGTACAATGGATAAAGGGGCGACATCGGCCTCCATCTCGGAGATGGGGAAGTCAACTCATGTAATCTCAACCAAGGGGACATTCATTGGTATTCCGACAGACAGATAAATCATTTCTTCTTCGTCGACTGATAACTTAAAGTCTTGGAATTGCATTTCAAACTGGATGAAATTACTAGAAGTGATTTCTTCGACTATCAAATTTCTATCTAGAGAGAAGATGAGTTTCCCAGCCATTTGAGTGCTTAAATCATGAAATTAATGAACAATGATTTGAATTAGTTAATCTTGAATTTGAATTTGAATTAAAACTTAATTAAAGTTATTCAAAATTTGATAATTCAATCATGTTAAGTTTAGATTCAAAGTAGTGGTTCGTAGAATTGACAAGGACTTAAGGGTTGAACCCGACACTTTCGCTACACCAATTAACAAGGGGTAACATATCAAAGTTCAAACTCGAACTTGAATTCGAAATTGAATTTAAAATTTAAGGTGACAATCAAATTCGAACTTAAGGTTGAGATTATATTTTGAATTAAAGTTGAATTTAAATTTGAGTTTAAGGTTCAAGTTGAATGGACCTTTCTTCAAAATTTATGACTCAACAGATCGAGTTTCACTCAATCATGTAGGTGCACGAAATCGATATGAAAAATCTAGGGATCGAGCTTGACTCTTTTCATTTTACCAATTGACTTGGGTCGAAATGTCAAAATTTGAATTGACTTTAAGTTGGAAATCAAATTCAAATTTCAGGTTGAATTATATTTTAAACTCAAAGTTTTAATTTGAACTTGAAGCTCAAGTCAAATGGATCTTTCTTCGAATTTTATGACTCAATAGATTGAGTCTCACATAATCATATATGTGCATAAAATTGATATGAAAGATCTAAGGATCGGGTTCGACTCTTTTTATTTCACCAATTTACTTGGGTCGAAATGTCAAAATCCGAATTTGATCTTGAAATCAAAGCTGAAGTTGAATTTAAGTTTGGAATCAAATTTAAGTTCAATTTTGAAATTAAATTTGAACTTAAGATTAAATTAGGTTTTGAGGTTGAATTTAAACTTAAATCTTGTATTCAATTCAAGCTTGAAATTAAATTTAAATTGAAATTGAATTTGAATTTGAATCTAGATTTAAACTGAAGATTGAAACTGAACGGATCTTCTTCTAAATTTGAAACTCTGCATATTAAATTTTATTCAAATATATAGGTTTACCAAATTAGCTTGAAGATCCTAAGGCTTGACTCTTTGCACCCCACCAAGCAATTTAGGGGTGAAATGTCAAAGCCTAGAATTGACTGAAGAGTTTTCAATTTACATTGTATATGTTCAACTACAACATAATATTGTAGAAGACACATAGCAACGATGATTAAAGTTGATTTGAAAGATTTCATTAACTTTTGAAACTCAAAATGTTGAGTTTTATTTTCAACATAATGGTTATCAAAAATCAAGGGGAAATCTAGCAACCTTGACTTGAATCTTTCACCACACTGACTAGCTTAGGGTCAAATGTCAGAATCTAGGTTTGATTAAAAAAATTTTGAATCTAGGTTTTGAGATTAAGGAATTTTTTTTAAATTGTGAAACTTAGCATGCAGAGATTTATTCGCATGAGAGTTTACAGCATATGTATAAAGATTTTGACAAGCTTGGCTTGACTCTTTTGCTCTACCAATAAACTTGGAGGCAAAATGTCAAAGCCCAGCTTGGAGGGAGGTTTCCTACACTCGCCTCTCTTTTCACATGTCTTAATTGAGTTGGCCACACTCACCCAAGGGAGAAATGGGTAGAGGGACCAACGGAAGAAAGGTAGTCAAAACTATCGATGCAATAAAATTTGTAGTGCTATTAAAGATGGAGAGAGAGATTATCCCCAGCGGAGTCGCCATTTTTTTGTTTGATTGAAAAATATAGTTTGAAAAAGTTTTAATTTTCTTTGGGAAAGTTGAATTTCTGAAATTTTAATTTTATAATCGAACACTTATTATGAATGATATATCACCTCGAAAGGTAATCATATCGTTTCTTAATAGGTTCTGATTACAAATCTTGATATTTATCCTGATTATTATAATCAAACTTAATGAGAAATAATATATGATCCTGAAGGATTAAAATGATGTTTAATCCATTATTTGACTATAATAATCGAGATAAGAAGTCATTAATTTTATAATCAAAGTTACGATAATTGTACGATATATCTCCTCGAGAGAAGAGGATATCGTCTATTATCGATCATTTGACAATGACGATAATGATCGTTAACTTGACTTTCCCAAAGATAATCAATTAAGGGTTTTAAAAACTTAATTTTAAAAATCTGGTCTGGGTTTCTAAATCTCCTACGAGCGCAAGCCCTCGTAGTTAATTACATCGTAGGAAACCAGAAAACTCCCTACGAATACTCTCGATTAAAATAGTGATACAAATTTCATTTAAAATTTTAAATATTGATATCAAATGAGGTAGGGACTGAAAATTCAATAGGGATTGGTTCAAGATTGAGCAGTTCTTTCTGGAGTCAAAGGAAGAAGGGTATGAGGTGTTTTGAGATTCTAAATTACTTCAGAAACACCCCCAAACTATCTTAAGTGTTGGGTTTAAATTTGATGGAATGAGATTTAAGTTTAAGTGATCAATTTTATTAGAAAATGGGAACTAGATTCCCGGAGGTTGAGGTCTTAAGATTAAAAATTTGCCTCAGAATCTAAGTCTAAACTGGGTACTGAAAATCAGTGACCCGGAACCTAGCTAATGCAATGCAGTCTTGGACTTACCCCGGCCTGGATTGGGGAGCCAGCTAAACCACCTAAACGCTTCAAAACCATGTGTCCGGTCTTTAAATGTATAGTGGGTAGGGACGTTGTTTAAGATTAGTTTAAAGAATTGGGGTCGACATCTAGAGCAGATTCCTAATTGACCCCTTAACATATGTTGGGTAAAATGCTTAAGTTAGAAATGCAATTAAAGATTAGACTCAAATTTAATTTGTTACTAATGCAATATATACTAGTCGACTCGATTAAATGCTTTAAATCAGAATGAAGTAATTTTAAAATTAGGCTTAAAAAATATGTTTTATCCTAGAGATTGCACAACATCCCCTTGGACAGAACTGCATCCTAATAGGTCAGGTGGTCTGCCAAAACCTGCAGGCGGGGAGGTGCCTAATAAGGTAGAGAAGATTCAATATGATGCATGAAAAACTCCCGACGGGTCCGAGCTTACTTCTTAAAAATGTTAGAGTTACTATCTGAGCCTAAAATTTTTTAAGTTTTGTTTAAGTAGAAATAGTTTTTGACCGTACCCTTATGAGTCTCCGATCGGATTCCAGGCTAAAACAAAGATCGACATGCAAAAGCACAAAAAAACTATTAAAAGCATGCAATCCTAATATCGCAATCAACACATCAATCAAATCAATCAAATAATTAAATCAATTAAATAAATATTCAAAATGAAAGTCTGTAGGCAAGTGCCTTTTAATTATACAACCCAGGGTCTGCAGGAAAAGTAAAGTGGCCGGGTACCACTGACAACAACCTAGATTCTACTCCTAAGACTCAAGTGACTTTGAGATTTGAGATTCTTCTCATTCTTTACTTCTTCTTCTTCTTGGAACTCCTTGGATTGTCGGGTCTGGAAATGGGCTCAACAGATTTGAAATGATATTTGGAAACTAATGGAAGTGGTCCCAAGGTCTGAGGAGGTCATTTGGTCAAAATGATCTATTTGAAATCTAAAGGGCCTTCTTGGTCAACTTAGGTTGCCTTGGTCAACCAGGTTGACCCAAGGTCTTATTTTGGGTTCAATAGGTTGGGTTTGACATTTGAAATTTGCTGGAAGTGATTGCATTTGATTTGGAGCTCATTTGGTTCAAATGACCATTTACACCCCATAGGGGTATTTTGGTCATTTTGACCCCTGGTCAACTGAGGGTCAATATGAGTCCAAAAAAATATAGTTTAATGCTCAATGGGTTATAATCAAGGGTCTGGAAGTGATTTGAGGGTTTGGAGAAGGCTCCAAGGTCAGGATCCACTGGGTGGCAGGTCCAGTGGCATAGATTGTAAATATTTGAAGGTTTTACAGCCTTTGGATTTTAATTCAGTTTCTGAGGTTAGAGACCTCAGAATGAGCTCAAATTTGGCGGGTTGTCTCTAGAGACATGTCATATCAGTGTGAAACTGACAGACTCTGAATTAGAAGTCATTTGACTGGGATTTGAGGTGTTCAAAGATTTGCTGAAAAAGACTTTCAAGACTTAGACCTTAAGCCTTAGATTTGATCTAGATTTTTGGTTTTGAGTTGGTTCTTGAGTTTGAATGATAGGGTTTGAACTACCTAAATCATTTATAATCATTTAAGTGATTGTAGATGATTATATAGGATTAAAGTCAGGTCAGAGGCTGTGACAGCTAAATCTGGGTTGTTTAAAGGTCAAGATTGGTCAGGGATTTGAATTGACTTGAACTCTTGATTGATTTGAGTATTGAATAGATTGATTTAAAGTCTGGGTTGATCTGGAGTTTGAATAAATGTGAGATCTGGATAGATCTAAGATCTAGGAGAATCCTAATACCTAAATTAATCTAGGGAGATCCTAGGGTCCAGAGTAGATCCTAGGGACTGAAGTCTAGGAAAATCCTAGAGTCTAGGAAACCCTAAGGTCTGAGATCTAGAAGATTCTTAGGATCTAGAATAGATCTTAAAGTCTGGATTCTAGGAAGATCCTAGGGTCTAGATTAGCCTGGAGTTTAATTGGATTGAGTTTAAAATTAATCTAGGATTAAGATTGATTTAAATCTGGTTTGATATTAAAGTCTAGATTGATCTTAGGGTCTGGATTGGTCCCACTGACCTTATACAAAAATGAGGTCAACACATGAGAGCAGACTTCTGATTTAGCACGCATGGGAAACAACCAAACGAAATGAGAAAAATCATCAACTAATAGTAGATAATAGCAGAATCCTTGATTTTGTAAAGTTGGGGATGGTCCTCATACATATGAGTGCACTAGTTCTAATGGGTTACAAGTATGAGTACTAGAAACGGAGAAAGGTAACTTGTGACTTTTGGAAGTCATACAGGGAAAACATGAGGAAAACGCATGCAGAATTTTGAGCTCCGGATGCTGTTTGGAAATTACAGAGAGTATGTGCTGATGAGGATGTCCAAGACGCCGATGCCATCTTAGATCGGAGGAGAGTGATGCTTGAAGAGTTGTGGTGGAGGACGGGGTTAGAAGATTAACTGGGTAGAGGCCGTCACGGGCGGGACCTTGGTGGATGCAGTGGTGGAATTGGTCTAGTATTTTGTAGCCAGACGCATCGAAATGGATGGAAATAGGATTGTGTTGGGTTAGTTTGTGAATAGAGAGGAGATTATGAGAGAGGTGGGGTGTATGAAGAAGATGAGATAGAAGAAGTTTACCAGATGGTAGAGGAAGAATGCTTTGACCGGTATGAGTTATCGGAGTGATGTTGCCATTGCCGACTGTAACTTGATCGGAGCCTGCGTATTCGATTGGATACTGGAGATTTTCAAGATGTGGAGTGAGGTGAGGCGTTACGCCGGAATCCAGTATCCATTCATTTGGTAGAGATGCAGATGCTGCCAAGGCGGTCGTTGCGGAGGTCGGTGGAGGTGTAGGTATGTAATTGGCATTAAGACGATGCCAGCATTTAAATGCAGAGTGTCCTCTCTTGTTGCAGATCTGGCATATGAGGGATGTTACAGGACTGGAAGTAGTTGGGGATCTGGGTGGATTGCTTTGAGACGAGCGTCCTCGACCTCGTCCGCGTCCACGGTAGCTGTAGAGTGCGTAGGAAGGGTTTGTGGACAGTTGTTGTTTGGTCGCTTCGGCCAAGAGAATTATCCCTTACTAATGAGTAGCGAATAGAGATTATCTAGATCAAGAGTTCCTGGCTGCGCTCTAATGTAGGTTTTGAATGCCTGGTACTGAGAAGGTAATCCGTTAAGCGTATAGAGAATGATATCTTCATTGTCTATATTTGCGCCAGCGGCTGCTATGTGATCAACCAATGTTTTGATCTCCGTCAGGTATTGACTCATTGTGTAGTTCTTCATTGACACATTGTGCAGCTCGTTTTTGAGCTGGATGACTCTTGATCGACAGGTTGCTTGAAGCCTTCGCTCTAGTGCGGTCCATATCTCTTCGCAGGTGCTGAGATTTTGAACATAAGGCAGGATGGATGCTGAAAGAGTTGAGCATAATGCGACAGCTAGATTTTGATCTATCAGCTGCCATTGTTTATAAGCTGGATTTACTGAGAGAGAGGAGTCTGAGTTGGTGATGTTCGGTGGAGGTATTGCATTCGTGCCGTAGAGAAAGCTGGAGTAGCCATTTGCTGAGAAGAGCTTCAGGATCTGCGACTTCCAGGCGGCGTAGGTTTCGTTGGTAAGCTGTGTGGGTACTATTACCTTGATGTTTGAGATTACAAACTTGAGGGATGAAGGTATTTGAGGATCGGAGAAGGAGTCGAGCTGTGATGTCTCGGACTGTTCCATCCTTTCGTCACCATGAGGTGATTTCAATGCTCTGATACCATGATAACAGAGCAAGCACAAAGAACCAGAACGAGGAACAGTAAAATGAACCTTTGTATATCTGCGTGCTTGCGTATTACATACTGTATAATTATATAGGTGTAGTGTGGGATGAGAGCCATGTGCTCTTTACAGGTGGATGGTGTGTGATGAAAAGATTTGTTGTATTTGAACAGTGGAGATGGATAGGAGGCGTTCCACTACTACTGTCGTTCTCATTAGTGTCATTCAATGTTAGCTTAATAATAATATTATTATTATCATTACAAATCAACTCCTTGAGAAAAGTATAATCCTTGCAACTGCCTCCAAAGTAAATAATACAATAATGCAAGCTCTCAACAAATCTTTTAAATTGTGAATAACAAGCTCTAACTCGTAATCTATTTGAGGATGAAATGCAATATTGAAATCTAACGTCATTACATTCAAAGCTTATTTCAATTTCTTTCATAGCATAAAGGCAAATCTTCCATCTCAATTAGCTATGATGATGATTGGTATATCATGTTGTCAAATAATATTATCATCTTAAAAACTTTAACAGTTTTTCCACTACACAATTAAGTTTGATTAGTTGAAAGTGAGCAAACCTTATGAATCTATCAATCACAATCCAAATTATGTCATGACCTTATTTAGATATAAGCAAACCAACTATGAAATTCATTGTAATCTCTTATAAGTTTTATTTTGAATAGACCACGATATCTCTAATGTTTAGATTTGCCCATACAACAATTCAAAGCACTTAGCTATAAAAGATCCAATAATTTTCTTCATTACAAACTACCATAAAATCTCACTGAGATATTAATACATTTTAGTACTTCTAGATGAACATAATACGAAGCATTATGTGCATGTCAAAGTATCTCCTATTAGATCTAGCACATAAATAAATATCTAAAAATCATTTGTTTATATAGCAATCAAATCACTTGATATCATAAGATTATATTAACTAAACATATGTAAATATATACTCAAAATAAATAATCATTTAAGGGTATTAATAATCATTCCTTCGCTGCATAACAAATATTTTCAATGAATAAGATATCTATAAATTAGAGTTACTAACAGCTTATTCATTAACCATCAAAACAATCAACATTTTCTAACGCATATGTTGATAACTTATCGATAAACTTTTCATTTAACAAAATTTCTTAGAAAATTTCATTGTCATTATATTTGTAGATAATAATTGTATCAAGAACTTTACTGATTTATCAATGGAAAACTCTATTGATATGGAGTCATTTTCTTGTGGTACATGAGGTAATGGATAAACACAAATAATATTATCATGTGTACTTTTTAACAACCTTCCCCTCATATAAAAGCTCTTCACATTAATCATCACTCATTCTCACATATAAGCTTTTCAAAATGATCAAATATCATTCACTAATAGCCCACTTAAGCATTTGATGTTGCTAAGATCGTTATTTTAACTCTTAAAGTTTGCTCAATCATGCTAGAAGGTAATCAAGATTCATAAGAGCCATAAATCATATAAAACACTTAGTCCCAGATGAAATACCAACCCTAATACCGATTGTTTATGAAATGTGAATCAAGAGGGGGAAGGGGGAAGTATAATTAAGCTATGTTTGGCTCCTAATAACAACACCATCGACCATCGACATATACCGTAAACTATTGATTCATAAGAACAATCAACTTTAACTCATATATAATAGTTTGAAATTACTAAACAACAATTTAGGATCATGTGTTGTTTTAAATAAATTGAACATGACTTAATTAGTTATTATTATATAATGGATAATGCAGTTGCGAGATTAAATTACGGGTTTGTTCGGCCATACTTTTTTGTTACTTTGTTTTTCAGATAATAATCATAAATTTGTTTGACTGTTACTTTCTTGTTGCGTTCTTATTATTTTTTATGAAATTTTTGAGGCGTCAAACTATTTTTTGCAACTAGAGTAGCTAAGTTATTTTCTCCAAGGTAATTTCATAATCAGCTTTATTGAATAATGTAATTGTCCCAACATACCCTAAGTCTTAAACTATAAATAATCTCTAATTATCTAATAAAAGATATTAATCAACTACTATACAGCTCATTACCTATTTTCGTCTCTCTAATATGTACATAAATTGTAAATTTTGATAAATCACATGCAATTGTATCAAAGGATATATATATTAGATATATATAAAACTTAGGGTTTGTTTGGGACGACTTTAGTATTTTATAAATTGATAGTTAATTTATGACAAAAAAAATAACTTTGCTACTCTGATTGTAAAAAATAATTTTCTGTCATAAAAATTTCTGAAAAGTATTGATAAAGCAGAACGAAAGTAATATCCAAACGAAGTTATAATTGATATTTAAAAAGTAAAGCAAAGAAAAAAAAGTCCAAAACAAACTTTGAATCATTTAGTCGACAAATGACACCATTAAATTACAATTTTGGCAAGAGCTCATATGCTCCTAATGACATTAAATTTTTGAGATATGAATCAATAGGATATAATTGATAAGGCATAAAGCCTTCTACCAGCTAAGGTGGAATCAAATTTATCCGCTTAGACAAACATTCACCTCAGGTTTATAGGCCTATAAGTAATCATATTGGTTATCCTAAATTGACATTGAAAACATATCAAGGTAGTCTGACCAACTTTTTATGCCTTTAAATTTGCTTTAAGATGAACGTAATATAAATTAGGTCAGAATATCTTAAAATTCACCTTAATCATTTTTTTTATTAAAATAGTTCGACATAAAATATTCTATTCATATTAGTAAAATATGTCAAAATAGTTGTTGCGGACTCAAATATACGCGGCGATAGAATTTAAATTTCCGTCTCAGCGTTGTACGTATATCCAGCACACAAACATAATCGAAATAGTAACACCAGGATTTTTACGTGGAAAACCCTGGAAAGGGAAAAAACCACGGGGCCGTGCCCAGTTGAAAGAGTTCCACTAGTGTTGTTTGAAATACAAGGCTGATTCGTCCTTTAAATTCAGGACGATCAGATTACAACGAGTATCCGTTACAAGGACAAGTAGAGTTCCGATGTCACTCGGGGTGTCGAGCAGAATTCCGGCGTCACTTGGAGAGAAGTCCGGCGTCACTCGGGCGTCGGGTAGAATTCCGGCGTCACTTGGAGAGAAGTCCGGCGTCACTCGGGCGTCGGGTAGAATTCCGGCGTCGGGCAGAATTCCGATGCTGCTCCTGTGTTGGGCAGAGCTTTGTCGTCCCTCGGGCCCCTGGTGGTGCTTCGGTGGTGATCCGGCGGTGTTCCGGCAGTGGTCGAGGAGGAGCTATTCCCTCCTAGGCTTCTCTTCTCTTCTTCTTCTTTTCTTCTCTTCTTGGCTTGGGTCCCCTCTTAAGAGAAATGAGGGGCTATTTATAGTTTTTCTGGAGTGGCATAGCCCGTAAATAGATGAGGGATCATGGGCAAATAAGGAGTGATCCGGATGAACGGCCGATATTGAATCCCTTGATCGTGAACCGTTTATCAAGCATTGGAAGGTCTTAATGATATCAGAATTCTGCGATCTTGGGCTCGTTGGATTTGTCTCGTCGAGACGCTCGATTCGATTATAAGCTCGTCAAAATCGGAGACCGTTTGATAACTCAAATTGCTGTTCGATGCTTCCAACAGTGCTTCGGATACTTGATTTGGACTCATTTGGGCTCGGATTGAGTCGAATTTGGTGTCGTTGGGTTCGCATTTCCGAGACGCTCAGTTCGACTATAAGCTTGCTGAAATCGGAGTTTAAACGGTCTCTGAATTAATTTTTGAAGTTTCCAACTTGAGTTTTTCCTCGAGATTCGTGCCCGATCAAGATAATTTTTCGATGACGTATCAGTTGCCCCCCTATTTTCGGACGTCGAAGCTCCAGGAGTCCGAAAATACTTGTTCTGACATTTTACATTTGCCGAATTGCGAAAAATTGCGTTCCAAAAGATATTATTTTGCTCAAACTTGATTGTAGAGGCCTCATTGAGCTCCGAAAGTGTCAAAATTGAATCCGGAACGTCGAAAAACGTGTCCGGGGACCTCAAAAACGTCGAATTTGGACCGTCCGGGCCCAAAATCGGAGCCCGGTAACGCGTAGGCGGCCGAACCGGCCGGCCGCCAGCAGCTGCCGGCGGCGGCGCCCGCGCGGGCGCGCGGGCAAGGGGCGCGCCCCTTGGCGCGCTCCAGCAGTTAGAATTTTTTTTTTTTTTTTTTTTTTTTTTTTTTGCTGTGGGGCCCGCATGGATTATAAAAAATCCCAAAAATCCGAAAAAATCCGAAAAAATTCCAAAAAATTCCGAAAAAATTCCGAAAAATTCAGAAAAATTCAAACTTTCTTCTAGAAGCCTCCTCCCTCCAATTTTCAAACATTTTCCCCCTCTTTTTTTAATTTTTCCCTCTCTTTCTCTCCCTTTTTCATCCTATAAATACCCCCCTTGGGGTAGGGGATAAAATGCTCCTCTCTTTCTCCTCTCCTGGCCTTCTAGCTTTTGGCATTCTGAGGCTTTCCGCCGTTTTTAAGTAGATGATTTCCCTACTTGACTCGGCGCCCCTCATTTTGCGCAGAAGTTAGCGGCTTTCCTCTCTTCTCCCCTCTAGCTTCTGGCATTTTGAGGCCTTCCGCTGTTTTTAAGTAGGTGACTTTCCCTACTTGATTCGGCGCCCCTCCTTTTGCACAGAAGTTAGCGGTTTTCCCTCTTTTTTCTCTCATTCTGACTTTCTGACAGTTGAGGCATTCCATTGTTATTCAGTAGGTGATTTTCCCTACTTGAGACAACGCCCCTCCTCTTGTACAGGAGTTAGAAATTTCTTTTCTTTTTCATTCCTTCGTGTGGAGGTGAGATGTTAGTCGGAGGGAGTCTGACGGCGGTCAGCGGCCGGGCGGTGGTCCGACGAAGGTCGGGCTAAAGTTCGATGGCGGTCCGCGACCGGGCGGTGGTCTGACGAAGGTCGGGATGAAGTCCGACGGCGATCAGCGGCCGGGTGGAAGTTCAGCGGCGGGAAGAAGTACGGCGTCGGGTAGAACTCTGAAGAAAATCTGTCGGCCAGAAGAAGTCCCACGACGGGTAGAAATTTGGTGTTGGGTAGAAGCCCGACAAACATCTGACGACAGGCAGAAGTCCGACGTCACGTAAAAGTACAGCGTCGGGTAGATATCCGACGGGGGTCCGACGACTGGCAGAAGTCCTCCAACGGGAGGAAGCTCAGCATCGAATAGAATTTCGATGTTAGTTTGTTGATGATGGACGATCGGGTGGAAGTCCGTTGGCAGTCAACGACCAAGTTGGGAGCAGAAGGAGAGAGTTCAACGGTGTTGCTATCAGCAGTTGAACGAGAAGCCGATGATGACTGATATGAAGTAAAGGACCGTTGGCAGATATCCGACGAAGGGTCGATGATGGCGGGTGTCCAGTGGCATTGTGTTAAGGCAATATTCATCCATACTGAAGTGTGCCAACATCAGATATTACTGGATCAAGGGGCCGAAGTAGTGTTATATGCTAACATTTTAGCAATACACTAACACTGAGTGGAGATCTGATGATGATCCAGTTATGTCCTTTCTTTGAAGGAGCAGTTGTAGGAGATGCTTGCGTGCAGTAAGGGAGAAGTCACTTAAATCCACCAAGGATATTTGACTGTGTTAAAGTTGCTTATTGCTTGATGATACTAGTTTGTACAGATGATGCCAATGTACTTTTCAATTTCAACTTCTAGTGAGAATAAATGTACACCTGAATCTGGATTTATGTAATTCCAATGATATTATATATGAAATGAGGATTTGTCCCCTAGAGGGACCTAAATTGTTTTTGCATCTGTAAGACATGCATTGTGCTTTTGATGTATTATTAGTCTGAACGAATGTGAGAGACATCCTTTTTGACATATTTGAGACTGTAGGTCAAAGCCCTTGCTTGATGACGTTAACATGTATGAAAAAGGTCGAGAGAATCCACCAAGGATGTGAGACCTTTCCGAGGTTGTATGTCAGAGCCTTTGCTCGACGACGTTAACTTGTATGGAGGAGGTCGAGAGAATCCACCAAGGATGTGAGACCTATCCGAGGTTGTATGTCGGAGCCTTTGCTCGACGACGTTAACCTGTATGGAGGAGGTCGAGAGAATCCACCAAGGATGTGAGACCTATTCGAGGTTGTATGTCGGAGCCTTTGCTCGACGACGTTAACCTGTATGGAAGAGGTCGGGAGAATCCACCAAGGATGTGAGACCTATCCGAGGTTGTATGTCTGAGCCTTTGCTCGACGACGTTAACCTGTATGGAAGAGGTCGGGAGAATCCACCAAGGATGTGAGACCTATCCGAGGTTGTATGTCGGAGCCTTTGCTCGACGACGTTAACCTGTATGGAAGAGGTCGGGAGAATCCACCAAGGATGTGAGACATATCCGAGGTTGTATGTCGGAGCCTTTGCTCGACGACGTTAACCTGTATGGAAGAGGTCGGGAGAATCCACCAAGGATTGATCATCCAGTGATTGAGACACAATAAAGATTACGTATTTCTCGAATCAAGGATAAAGAGACTATATTTGTCAGTAGTTTTTCACTGTCATTTGTATTCTTTTTAAAGAAAGTGACAATATCAAAACTGGACGAACAACACAGTATATTACTGTAAGACAATACAATAATTCTCTTGAACAACAAAAGAGATACATATAGAGACAACCACATCATTTGACTTAGTAGAAATACTAAGGACATTAGAATGACATCCTACTGATCATAGAAGAGATACATGGTGACACATGACAAGTAGTATTACTAACACAAAGGTTCAAGTTGCAGCATTACTCAATCTCACCAACCATTTGAATATTATTTAATGGTTGTTTTTGTTGTTGTTGATTTTGCCCCCAGTGGGGCGAGCTTCTTCTCGGGTAGGTGGGTTCCCAATAAACTGTCGAAGATAGCCCTGACGGATAAGTCTTTCAATCTCATCCTTAAGTTGCCAACACGCTTCAGTAGCGTGGCCACGACTACGATGAAAGTGACAGTACTGATCTTGATTTCCTGTATTTGGCTTCGAAGGATGCGGCCATTTCACTTTGTCCTGATCTTGAATCGTCATTAACACATTTGCTCGAGATGTGTTGAGCGGAGTGTACTCTTTCTCCTGCCGAGGTTCTCGTTGTGGTAATGGGGGCCTAGGAGGTAGATTACTATTCCCTTGCTTTTTCCACTGTAAGGAAGAATTATCCATCCCAGGAGCACCTTTGCGCTTCCCATTTGTCTGCTCGAACTGCTTTCTGTGAGCATTTATGGCTTCATCTGCGGAGATTTGTGCCTCCACACTATGAATCAGGTCGGCGTATGAATGAACCGTATCTCGCATGAGTGCCGAATAGAAAGGACCAGGACGAAGGCCTCCAAGGAAGACCCCTCGGAGCAGTTCTGGGTCCACTCCCGGAATCTGTCGAGCCTCGGTGGAAAATCGTTGAAAATATTCTTTTAACGATTCTCCCTCATTTTGACGAATCCCGGAGAGGTGGGAAGAATCCTTAGCAATTCTTCGATTGGCTACAAACTGTTCAACGAAGGCTTTGGCCAATTTGACGAATGAAGGGATCGTTCCGGATGGAAGAGAATAGAACCATGTTCGCGCCTGTCCTTTGAGTGTAGCAGGAAAAACCTGACATAGGAGGGCATCCGAAGCTCGCTGGATATGCATGATGGTTCTGTAATGATCGATGTGCTCGTACGGGTCGGATGTCCCATCGTAGGAATCAATGCTCGGTAGTTTAAATCCTACCGGAATAGCGTGTTGAAGAATAGCTTCTGTTAAGGGTGACGACTCCTGCAAGTCCCACTGACGAAGGGGTTGCCTTACGCCTCCTGTAGGGAACTCCTCTCGAACCAATCGTCGCAGTTCGTGGCGTAGGGAATTGCGAGGGAGCTCAGCAATGTGATGTTGGGCTAACTCTTCGGGGAGGTCCAAAGGAATACGAGGTTGCCGACCTGTGTGCGGAGGATGGGTAGAACTTGCTGTATCAGCCAGTTCGTTATCTTGATGTGACTGCGAACGCCTCCTGGGTGGAGGAAGAGGAATCTCAGCTTGAAGATGTTCGATTTGAACAGCTTCAACACGTGGCGGATCTTGAGGGAGAAGAACCTCCTCCTGAGGTGCTAGGGTCGGTTGTCGAGTCTCTCGCAGGAGGTGTAGGATCTCGTTTTGAGATTCTTCCATCTTTCGGATTCGCTCCTCCAAAGAAGGCCCTGAGGTTCCTTCTCCAGCAATGTGTTGCCCCCCAGGAAGAAAGGAGGCAGAAACTTGATGTCCACGATTTATAGACTGGTTTCTGGATTGAGGAGAGTGGGAGCGGGAGGCTCCTATGAGGTGATTGCTACGCCTATTGACCATCGTAGCAATACTTGAAGTTGTGGGATAAGGTTCCCACAGACGGCGCCAAACTGTTGCGGACTCAAATATACGCGGCGATAGAATTTAAATTTCCGTCTCAGCGTTGTACGTATATCCAGCACACAAACAGAATCGAAATAGTAACACCAGGATTTTTACGTGGAAAACCCTGGAAAGGGAAAAAACCACGGGGCCGTGCCCAGTTGAAAGAGTTCCACTAGTATTGTTTGAAATACAAGGCTGATTCGTCCTTTAAATTCAGGACGATCAGATTACAACGAGTATCCGTTACAAGGACAAGTAGAGTTCCGATGTCACTCGGGGTGTCGAGCAGAATTCCGGCGTCACTTGGAGAGAAGTCCGGCGTCACTCGGGCGTCGGGTAGAATTCCGGCGTCACTTGGAGAGAAGTCCGGCGTCACTCGGGCGTCGGGTAGAATTCCGGCGTCGGGCAGAATTCCGATGCTGCTCCTGTGTTGGGCAGAGCTTTGTCGTCCCTCGGGCCCCTGGTGGTGCTTCGGTGGTGATCCGGCGGTGTTCCGGCGGAGTTCCGGCGGTGTTCCGGCAGTGGTCGAGGAGGAGCTATTCCCTCCTAGGCTTCTCTTCTCTTCTTCTTCTTTTCTTCTCTTCTCTTCTTCTTCTTAAGAGAAATGAGGGGCTATTTATAGTTTTTCTGGAGTGGCATAGCCCGTAAATAGATGAGGGATCATGGGCAAATAAGGAGTGATCCGGATGAACGGCCGATATTGAATCCCTTGATCGTGAACCGTTTATCAAGCATTGGAAGGTCTTAATGATATCAGAATTCTGCGATCTTGGGCTCGTTGGATTTGTCTCGTCGAGACGCTCGATTCGATTATAAGCTCGTCAAAATCGGAGACCGTTTGATAACTCAAATTGCTGTTCGATGCTTCCAACAGTGCTTCGGATACTTGATTTGGACTCATTTGGGCTCGGATTGAGTCGCATTTGGTGTCGTTGGGTTCGCATTTCCGAGACGCTCAGTTCGACTATAAGCTTGCTGAAATCGGAGTTTAAACGGTCTCTGAATTAATTTTTGAAGTTTCCAACTTGAGTTTTTCCTCGAGATTCGTGCCCGATCAAGATAATTTTTCGATGACGTATCAATAGTAATTTTATAAATTTGCAACTAAATTCATATATTTAACCAAATTAAATTCGGCCTAAGTTAAGATTAATTTCATATAAAATATAATTTAATATCACAAATATTACGGTATTTTTTTGGAAGTATTGAGGAACGAACATATCTGATTTAATTCCATATATAAATTATATAAATTTACAGATTTAATGGTGTATAATAATCACATTCCAAATATACGCCAATTGAACAAATAAGATTCAATTCCGAAGTACTGAGGAGCGAACACATCTGATTTAATTCCATTTTTTTCTGCTCTATAATGGGAAAATAAGATTCAACCTGCTATATACTATGACATTCTATAGTTCATCGCAGCATTTCCGATTCCAAATAAGATGGAAGAATACGACGCTACAGCGCCGCCGGAGTGGGTTCAAGATACGGTAGAGAAGCACCAAGGCTTTGATCTCAGGTGCGTTATGAGCAAAACGCTGGAGCAGTCGGATTTAGACAGGAACCAGAATCGCTTCCTTCTTCGTCGCGAAGCTGTGAGGGCTAATCTGATAACGGCTCTCACGCAGAGAGAGAAAGAGGAAGCCAGTCTTGTGAACGTGGGGTCGAAGAGGAAGAGAATGGCTTTGCCCAGCGCGCATGTTGAGCGTCTGGAAGAAGGCAACAAGAAGGCGGCGGGGAGGAGTCACGGCGGGGTTGATGCGAGCGTTTACATACGCAATGGGTGGAGAATGGAGCTTAAACTGACTCAATGGGATGGCAGCGGAAGCACTGTGCTGAAGGGTCGTGAGTGGAGACTGCTCTGCTCGTTGGCTGGTTTCCGGCAAGGGGACTTTGTGCGCTTATGGATGTTTCGACGTCAGGTGGCGGAAAGGGAGGTGGAGAGGCAGACTAACAAGCTCTGTTTCGCTTTGGGATAGTTTAGCTTCAGTAGTAAGAATTTTGAGTTAGTAATTAAGTCATTATGATCGATGCTTGTAGCTAAGCAGAACGTGAACAGTTTCTGAAACCTTTTATTTTATTATATTTGAGTTAGGAATGAGGTTTTCTGAAACTCAGTTTTTGTTCTTATTTGATGCTCTGTTTTGGTTACTGTTTTCTAAAAATATTTTTTTGATAAATTTGATAAAATTTTTTTGTGAAGCAGCAAAAAAAATAATCAAACTAAGCCTAAATCATTTAAAAATTTGTTTGTTCAAATTATCATAATCTTTCAAACTATATGAGAATAGCATGTTTGTGTTAGATTCATTTTTAATTTATTTATTCTTATGTGTCTCATATTTGGCTTGAATATGCTAAAAAATAGTAAAATTTGACTTTTTAATAACTCAAAAAAAATTAAAATAAATATACGAAAAATACTTTTCTATAGCTGAAATTTTAAAATTGTAATAACCAATTAAGCTCAAAATTTAACAATCAATAATTCAATATCTTATATTAAAAACAATAAGTATATATATTAAATAATTATTTTCAGCTTATATGAGTTGAGTATGATCGAACATAGCCTCTGTTTATGTTTGACTCATTTAAAAATTGAGCTCAAAATATTTGTACGTGTTCATTTTACTTACTTAGCGAATGACCCGAATACAAGCTTTTTATCAAGCCGAATAGGACAACTAATTTTTATTGCCCTAGCCAAGAATCAAAGAGTTTAATTATTTATTTTGGTGCTTTGATAGATCAATTAAACAATGTGTATTAATTAAGGACTCATTCAATTCAGATTAAAGAATGTGTATCAAAGAGTTTAATTATTTATCTCGATGCAAATTTAAGTTAAAAACTCTTAAAATTAAATCTGGAGCAGTTTAAACTCCAATTTCAACAAATTTATAATCGAACTAAACATCTTGAAAAAACGAACCCAACGACTCTAAATTCGATCCAATCCGATCCCAAATGGGTCCAAATTGAAAGTCCGAAGCACATTGGAAGATTCAAAGCATAAATTAGATGACCAAATGATATTCAAATATGACATTTAGAGAATTAAGAAGACATACACTACTAAGCATATAAGTGATTTGGGTTTATAATTGCATTTATAATGTAGTAGAGAGGGAGTTCACTATAATAGTAAATTGTAAAGCATTATCCTATATATATTTATAGTTAGCATATCATTATTGTTCAATCCAATATTATTTGTAAGAAGTGAGGAGACTTTACTTTAGACATCGATCAAGCCAAAAGGAGAAAGAGACCAAAAAAAAAAAAAAGAATGAATTGAAGAATTAGGAAGAAGAACTTTGTTAAATTGTAGTTGGCCAACATTTTGATACAAAAGTACACCATTATAAGATACATGTGTGCAACTAGTGACCCCTTTATAAGTGAAAGATAAAGTTAATAGCAAATGAATGGTTGCATCAAGGAATACTAAGCTATGGATGACTTGTTATGCAGTGAAGGAATGATTATTAATACCCTTAAATGATTATTTATTTTGAGTTTATATTTACATATGTTTAGTTAATATAATGTTATGATATCAAGTGATCTGATTGCTATAGAAACAAATGATTTTTAGATATTTATTTATGTGCCATATCTGATAGGAGATACTTTGACATGCGCATTATGCTTTGTATTATGTTCATCTAGAAGTGCTAAAATGCATTAATATCTCAATGAGATTTTATGGTGGTTTGTAATGAAAAAAATTAATGGATCTATCGATCATGATCATAGTTAATTGTGATGAAAGATTTACTTTTATGCTATGAAAGAATGTGCAATATGCTTTGAATGGAATGATGTTAGATTTCAATATTGCATTTCGTCCTTAAATAGATTACGAGTTAGAGCTTGTTATTCGCAATTCAGAAGATTTGTTGAGAGCTTGTATTATTATATTATTTACGTTGGAGGTAGTAGCGAGGATTATAGTTCTCTCAAGGAGTTCATCTGTAATAATAATATTATTATTAAGCTAACATCTGAATGACACAATGCAATGCTATTTTATGGAAGAAAGTGTAAATCTCATCAGAGCTAGTTTGAGGTTGATGAGAGAAAACTCTTATGAGCTCAACTTGTGGATTAAGCTATCAAGAAAATTCATTAAATATAGGAAAAAATTATTTAACATGGTTCAAATGAAAATTGAATAACATAGCCTTTAATATCTCAAACCATATTTAATCATATTTCAAACAAAGTATGAAAATAGTTTGCACAAATATTTGAACAAGTATAAAATACACAGTTTGATGTTTTATCTAACTTTGCATTAGAAGTTCGTAAAAATAACTTAATCTATGATATACGAAGAAAAAAAAAGACCTATATATGCTTAAGTCGTTGATGAATGAAAAAAATTTCAACTTTACTGGCACAGTCTCTCATGAACAAAGATAAGCAAAAAAACTTGGATGAAGATACAATAATAATAATGATAGTAACGGGCCAAAGTGAAAATGGTGAAATGTCATCTCTTCTACACAATGTGATATAAGTATCCAAATATATTTTGGTTTGAATAGAAATGTCGAATATACTTTCAAAGGAAATGAAATAGTTTATCAAATTCTCATTACCTATAGAAATTCATAGCAATTTTGTATTATAATTCTCTATTTTATTAAATTCATAATAATTTGATTGTGACCGAAGCAAAATACAAATATTAAATATATTGAAGAAATGAGAAGTTGATTTCTGCCTAATTAAACGTATAAGATTTTGTTTGAGATAAAATTTTTATTATTTTTTAAAGTAATTTTTAGTTAAAAAAATTTTTAGAACTAAAATTTTTTGTGCTAGAAAATTATTTTTGAAAGTACGAAATGAAATCTAAGAAAAATAGAGGGCAAAATGTTAATTTACGATACGCAGCCCGGCCCTTTTTTTTGGCGCCAAGCCCACCTTCTTCCCGCCAAAACACTAGCCGAGAAGTCTTCATTGGGCAGCACGGCGATAGGACGAAGACCGTGCCGGAAAGAGTAGTACAGAGATGGATGGCTTCAGTGGCTTCTTCGTCGACAAGAAGGCTGTTCGAGTGAAGAACATCTTCCTGGAGTTCCTCAAGAAGTATCTGCTGTCGATCCCTTTTACGACTCGGAGATTGAGGCTATGAAGTCCAAGGAATCGACCACCATGTATGTAGACTTCTCCCGTGTAATGCATTTCAATGATATCCTCCAGAAGGCCATCTCTGAAGAATATCTCAGGTCCCTCTCTTCTCTCTTTTATCTTACTTTTTTACCCAATAGGAACCTTATTCCTCGAAGTTTTGCAGATTTGAGCTCTATTTGAGGAATGCATGCAAGAGATTCGTCATGGAGCACAAATCAGGGGAGAATAGAGCTGCAATAATTTCTGATGACAGCCCTAACAAGGATATCAATGTTGTTTTTTATAACATCCCGCTGTTAAAGAGGTTTTATCTTCAGTTCGACGTGTGTAATTGAACTTGAAGTTTCGTCCTTTACTTCTGTGTGGTGACAAATTGCTTTTATCATTTCAAATTGAGAGATTTGACTACTTCAGAGATCGGGAAATTGACTTCTGTGATGGGTGTAGTTACCCAAACCAGTGAAGTCCGGCCCGTGCTCCTTCAAGGAACTTTCAAGTGCATGGAATGTGGCGCCATCATCAAGAATGTAGAGCAGCAGTATAAATACACCGAGGTAGAATTATGACCCCTCCCCCCTTCTTTCGATTTGCGTCTTTTTTAGGCCGAATTATTAAAAGGATCAGATTTAAAAACAGATTTATGAAAAGGATCATGATAAAAAAAAATTTAAAAAGGATCAAAAACGCAAAGAAAGATTGCGTTTTAACAGAAAATGCTATTACTATTCACGTTTTAATAGAAAACGTGAATAGTAACCACGTTTTCTTAAAAAACGTAATAAGCTTCTGCGTTTTCAATAGAAGTATAAATTTTTAATTAATTTATTTTGGATTTTTAGGCATAGAGAGATGGAGAGAGTAGAGGGAAAAATTTGAGAGAGAGAAATGAATAGAGAGAGAGGGAGCTGGACGGAAAGGGAGAGAGAGAAAGTGGCGTAGAGAGAGGAGTATAATTTTTAAATATATTTTTTTGTACATTTTAAAATTAATAAATTTTAAAAAAAAAATAAAAATTTAAATAACATAATTGATAAAAAAATTTTGAATTATTTTACATGATTAATCTATTAATTTTGAATTATATTTATATTAAAATAATTTTAATATTAAATATTATTAAATATATCAATTTTAATATTAAATTAAATTTATTAAATTATATCAATTTTAATATAAATTAAACATTATAATTATGATTAATAAATTAATTTTAAATTTAAATAAATATTTAAAATATAATTAAATGAATTCATTTAAACTTTATATTAATAAGGAAATTAATTAATTTAAGTTATAATTATATATAAGTGTATTAATTTGAAGTTAAAAATTAATTATAAGTTATATTTTACAGAAATTTTTTAGAGATATTAAATATATCAATTTTGATATTAAACTAAAGATGATTTAATTATATCAAATTTACAATTAAATTAAAAATTTTCAGATTATACCAAATGTAGTAATATTTAAAAGCATATTAATTAATAAAGTATATTAAATATATATCATTTTATATTTTAGTTAATGAAAAATACATCATTTGAAATTTATATTAATAAGTAAATTAATTAAATCTAAGCTATATTTATATATAATTTTACATATTTTTAATCTATTAATTTTTAAATTTTTAAATATTTTTTTGTACATTTTCTATTAATTTTGAATTATATTTATATTAAAATAATTTTAATATTAAATATTATTAAATATATAAATTTTAATATTAAATTAAATATTATTAAACTATATCAATTTTAATACTAAATTAAATATTATAATTATGATTAATAAATTAATTTTAAATTAAATTTATATTTTAAATATTAAATACTATTAAATATATAAATTCTAATACTAAATTAAAATTTTTTTATCAATTATCTTATTTAAATTTTTATTTTTTATATTTTTTATGGATTTTAAAATGTACAGAAAAAATATTTAAAAATTTTACTCCTCCCTTTCTCTCTCTTCCTCTCCGTCCAGCTCCCTCTCTCTCTCTATCCATTTCTCAAATTTTTTCTCTCTGCTCTCTCTCCCCATCTCTCTAAGCCTAAAAACCCAAAATAAATTAATTAAAAATTTATACTTCTATTGAAAACGCACAAGCTTATTGCGTTTTTTAAGAAAACGTGGTTACTATTCACGTTTTCTATTAAAACTTGAATAGTAATGACATTTTCTGTTAAAACGCAAACTTTCTTTGCGTTTTTGATCCTTTTTAAATTTTTTTTTATCGTGATCCTTTTCATAAATCTATTTTTAAATCTGATCCTTTTAATAATTCAGCCTCTTTTTTATTGGACAGCAAGAAGCTATGAGAAGACCATCTCCGGCGCATTTTGATATATATTTTTAATTTGCTTTGGCATTTTCTGTTGCTTGTGGAGAGAGTTATCTCATCATTTTTTAAACTGTTTTGAAGCCCATAATTTGCATCAATGCGACTTGTCAAAACCGTACTAAGTGGGCACTGCTTCGGCAAGAAAGTAAGTTTACAGACTGGCAAAGGGTAAGGATGCAGGAGACATCTAAAGAGATACCTGCAGGTTCTCTTCCCAGAGGAGAACCTGCTGTATATTATGTAGGGAATTCAAATTGACTTGCTAACTTTTTCTATCAATCCTTACGTCCTGCAATTCAGGGTGGTTTTCACAGGCAGTGTTGTTGCTATACCAGATGTTATGGCATTAACTTCGCCAGGTGAGAGAGTAGATTGTAGGCGAGAAGCATCCCAGAGGAGAACAGCTTCTGGTGGTAATGAAGGTGTTAGAGGTCTTAGAACCTTGGGAGTGAGAGATCTTTCCTACCGTCTTGCTTTTATTGCAAATTCAGTGCAGGTTTGTGTTGAAGTTTGTAACATGTTTTTCTGCTATGCACATTTATGTTTATGAAAGGCTTAACTTTTATTGTTATCGTTATAGTTGGCTGATGGTAGGGGCACTAGTGATATTAGGGACAGAAGGATGGATGGTGATGATGGTGACAGGCAGGAATTCACGGTATATCCTTTTCATACAGCATCTTGCTTTGTATAATTCCTTATAAATTATACAACTATCTGTTAGCATCTTTGTTATACAGCCTTATTATTGTGTTACCTTTGGTATTTTTTATCTTCATAATTGCTATCTAGCATGAACCATGTCTTACGTTCGAATAAAATGAGCTGCGGTGTTCTTTTTTTCACTGATTGTAAAAACGAAACTATTTCTAGCTGTAGTCTTATCACATGATGTTACAACACTATAAGCTTTTATTTGACCATAGTTTCATGGGTTTTGGGCCTAGCTTGTGCTTGTCTTTGAGTTGGAATGAAGGAAGGCATTTTAATCTATAAATTTGTTGCTTTTACAAAATTATTTATGGTTATCTCATTAATATATTCACACCTTTGGTTTTCCACTTCTTACAAACATGCCTTTAGATTATGTTGCACTCTCATTTTTTATAAGGATAGAAATTTATCATTAATATTTTATTAATTATAGGCAAGTTTAATGTTATAACCCAGACAGAACCTGTCCAGGCACTTAATGTAACTATACCAGCGACCCTCCCCTCGCATGCAAAACTCAATCGGTTGACCACCTTCATGCAATCTTGCCTAGCCCTGCAAGCCTCATGGGAACGAAACTCTCTCCAATCTCTTAAATCACACTATTTTGCCGCCCTTTTTGCTCGATTTATGAAGGGGTCAAGGGTTAGGTCATCCACGATTTCTCCCTCTCGCACTTGTCGCTCTTATTAATCGCTCATTGATTAATCTTCCAATTAATTAAGTTGTATATTGATTTTACATGTGTATGTTACACACACTTATTTAGTTTTAAGGCTCTCTTAGATCTAGGATTAGATTGTGAGTGTGTTGTACATTTGTATATGTTGTCAAGGGTTAGTCAAAACATCTACTTTAAGCCCACACAACTTAGTCACCTTAAGGACAAAAAAATTAAGGACCCATATCTATAAAACTTAGATTAATTTTAATAATTAAGATACACTTTCTATTGAAATGAAGCTTCAACCATTAAATCTTAGTGACATTCTCTACACTAGGGAAATTTATCACTGATTTTAAAATTTATTAATAATTAAAAATTAATATTTAATTAATTTAATTAATTATAAATAATTAAAATTCTAAAAAATTTCCTAACACTTGGGAATCTCTCCTCAGGGCATTCCTGACCTTTGGAGTTGATTTCAAGGAGTTGGGAATGCATTTGGATTTAAATCATTAAAACACCCTTAATTAAATAATTTTTAAAATTTCAATAAATACATAAACTTTAAAAAATCATAATTAATTTCAAAAAATTCTAAATTGATCAAATTCAAAGACATTCAACTCAAATTAAAATCTAATATTTTACAAAAATATCAAATCTTCAAAAATCAGTCAAAGTCAAAAAGTCAATTATTTGGTCAAATTTAAGTCAAAACTTTAAACACACATAACTAAATATAGAAAAATCTAAATTCAACAAACTTAATGTCGAATTACTCATCTTAAGGTCTAATATTTAAAAAAATAATAACTTTTTAGAAATCAATCTTAATAAAAAAATTAACTTTTAACTCCTTAATTAAATGATTAAAATAATTAAGAAGATTCCAAAAATTCAAAAATTATTAAAATAGGGAAATTTATCACTGATTTTAAAATTTATTAATAATTAAAAATTAATATTTAATTAATTTAATTAATTATAAATAATTAAAATTCTAAAAAATTTCCTAACACTTGGGAATCTCTCCTCAGGGCATTCCTGACCTTTGGAGTTGATTTCAAGGAGTTGGGAATGCATTTGGATTTAAATCATTAAAACACCCTTAATTAAATAATTTTTAAAATTTCAATAAATACATAAATTTTAAAAAATCATAATTAATTTCAAAAAATTCTAAATTGATCAAATTCAAAGACATTCAACTCAAATTAAAATCTAATATTTTACAAAAATATCAAATCTTCAAAAATCAGTCAAAGTCAAAAAGTCAATTATTTGGTCAAATTTAAGTCAAAACTTTAAACACACATAACTAAATATAGAAAAATCTAAATTCAACAAACTTAATGTCGAATTACTCATCTTAAGGTCTAATATTTAAAAAAATAATAACTTTTTAGAAATCAATCTTAATAAAAAAATTAACTTTTAACTCCTTAATTAAATGATTAAAATAATTAAGAAGATTCCAAAAATTCAAAAATTATTAAAATATTCAGAAAACATTAATCTAACTTTTAAAAACAACAAATCAATTCTAATTAAAATTCATCAACCTTCAAACTTTAATCAAATCAAATCACTTAATTATATTAGTTATCACTAGGTAAAGCAGGCCTATGAGGTCATTAACTTAGCCCCAAGGAAGATGGAATAAACTTCACGGCCTCGGTGAGTAACAAAGGTGGTAGCCATCCAACACTTAAAATATATTTTAAAATAAACTTTAAATCATTAATACCTAAACTTTAATTAAATTTTTTCCTTAAGCTTTTCAACTAACTAGAACGTCAAGCAACTTTAATTAAGCATCATATATAAGACATATCCATATCACGCCACCTACCTCACACACTTTAGATGGTTTGCTAAGACAACCAAATATAGTCTTAGGCTAGGTCGGTGTTTACTTTTCTGCTGCATGACGAATTTTTCGAGCTTTCACTGCATGTCGATTGCTAATTTAGATTGATTGATTGTTTATTTAATTTCTGCACTCTATGATGTGATTGATGGGTATTAGATTTACCCCTATGTTAGGGACGATTTATTTGCTAATTCAATTTTATGCATGTGGCCATGCTCATATAGGACAATTAAAATAAATGGAGCATAAAATTAAGCTTTAAAATTAACGTATTTAGTGCAGGTGTTAAGCATGTTAAGACCCTCTTTAAATTAAAAAGTATGGCCAATTGTAGCTGTGAATTTGAGTACTTTAATTTTAATAAATATTAACTACTTGATATGCCAATTCAAATGTTAATTGCTCAGGATAACAATGCAGGTTGTTCGAGTTTGGATTTTTTATTTCAATTTTCAAACGTAATTCAATGTATTTGAGTCCAGAGTTGTAATGTTCAAAGTGCTTTGAGATGTGATGTTTAAGCATTTAACTTGGAATCCAAAGAGGAAGGGACATCCCTTAAGGGAGACTCCCTATCTATTTGGAGATCCAAATTAGAATGACTTTCAAAGTATCCAAAAGGAAAAGAGAACACCCTTTTTGAGGGAGAGTTTCTTTTCATTTGGATATCCGGACCCAACGGATTCAAGGAGCTTGTAGAAGGACGAAGAAGTGAAGAACGAGAAGAATCCCAATTCTCAAAGTAACTTGAGTCTTAGGAGTAGAATCCGTGTTGTTGTTAGTGGTGCCCGACGACTTCACTTTTCCTGCAGACCCTGAGTTGTTATATTAAGTGACACTTGTCATATGGACTTTCAATTTGAATATTAATTTAATTGATTTGATTATTGAGTGATATACTTACTTTGCGATTAGTATTGCATGCTTTTAGTATTTTGTTTTGGCAATTTTACATGTCAATCTTTGATTTAGCATGAATCCAATTAGAGGCTCGTGATGGAACATTAAAAATATTTTTCTACTTTAACAAATTAAAACTTTTAGCCCACATAGAAATTCTAACGTTTTAAAAAGTAAGCCCGGGACCGCCGGGAGTCTCTCATGCATATATTTTGATGCCTTATCTACCTTGTTAGGCATTTCCCCGCCTGCGGGTGCTGGCAGGCCACCTGACCTATTATGTTGTAGTCATGTCAAAGGGATGTTGTATAATCTCAAGCATAAAATTATTTTAAAGCCTGATTTTTAAATTGTTTCATTCAAATTTATGTATTTTAATGGAGTCAATTTGCATTCATTGCATTAGAAACATATTTAAAAAAAGTCTAAAACTTAATCACATTTTACTTTAAGTTTTATATTACCCAACATAAGTCAAGGGGTCAATTAGGATCTGTTCTAGATGTCGACCCCGCTTCCTCAAACTTAACTTAATCAAACGTTTCTACAACTCTTTCATTCAAAGACTAGATACATAGATTTTAAGTGACTTTGGTTAGCTGGCTCTCCAATCCAGGTCAGGGTAAGTCCAGATCTTGCACTGCATTAGCTAGGTTTGGATTATTGATTTTCAGTACTCAATTTAGACTTAAGTTTTGAGGCAGGCTTAGACTATAAGAACTCAACCTTCAGGAATTGAATATCAACTTTCTAATAAAATTGACCAGTCAAATTTAAATATCTTTCAATCAAAATTCAAACCCAACACATAGGGTAGATTGATGTGTTTCTGAATTATTTCAGAATTTCAAACACCTCCTACTTTTCTTCCTTTGACCTCCAAAATAAAGTGTTCAATTTTGGTCCAATTCCTGTTGAACTTCCAACCTCACTTCCTTTGACATTAAGCCTTGAAATCTTAAATAAAAATTCTACCGCTATTTTAATCGAGAGTATTCAAAGAAATTTTTGGTTTCCTACGATGTAATTAACTACGAGAACTTGCGCTCGTAGGAGATTTAGAAACCCAGATCAAATTTTCAAAATCAAGTTTTCTCATAACTCAATTAATTATTTTTGAGAAATTCAAATTCAACGATCATTATCGTCATATTCAAATGACTGATAGTGAATGATATTTTCTTTCTCCGGGAAGGCATCATTCTATTATCATAATTTTGATTATGAAATTAATAATATATTATTTGAATTATTATAGTCAAACATTCGATCAAATATCATTTTAATCCTTCGGGATCATATGTTGTCTTTTCCTGAGTTGACTATGATAATTAGGATAAATTCAAAGTTTTGTAATTTGAACCTATTAGGGAACGATATTTTTGTCTCTCGAGGTGATATATTATTCATGATGATGTGTTTGATTTCAAAATTAAAATTCTAGAAGTTAAATTCTCTCAAAGAAAATTAAGTTTTCAAAACTCAACAACTTTTTTAATCAAACAAGTGTATATGATCTTTTTATGATATACAAAAGAGTTTTTAATGCCCATTTTTATATGTGAAATTTTTTTGATGATTTTTATTTTATTTCAAGTTATATGGTAAAAAAAATATTTCCATGAACTCACTTAGCTTGAGTGAATGTGATAGACATCATCCTAGGATATTTGACATATCCGATATTGTTAGTTAAAGCATTGCTTGATAACATTAACATGTATGAAAGAGGTCAGATCAAGCCCCCCTGGGATTAGGGGTGCCAAAATCAGGTTGCGGGTTAGGTTCGGGTCAGGTTCGGGTCAATATGATATTGACCCGCTAATATTTGACATGACCTGAACCCGACCCATTTTTATAGACGGGTCAAAATTATAGCCCAAACACGACCCGTCGGGTTTCTGGATTAACCGAACCCGATACGAAAACACGGTGCTAAAAGACGCAAATGGAACAAAATGGTTACCTTCACAAGAAGCGAGCTCCCATTGGACCCTCCTGTCATCGTTGTTACTTCCGATTCTAATTCTTAGCTGTCGTGACTTTCGACCTGACAGGAAAGAACGTCGTCAAAGGCGGCAAAGAAGTCTTCTGACACGTCGGACCTGAAAGCTCCCTCTCAAGATGGTTACCTTCACAACAACTGAGCTCCCTCCAAAAGTTTGAAGTCCAGACCCTCCTGCCGTCATCATTACTTTTGATTCAAATCCAACGGCGAGCTGTTCTATCATCCGACCCGACATGAAGGAATGTGGTCGAAGGAGGCGAAGAAGTATTTTATTGACTCGTTCTAAACTTTACCTCACGCGGACGATGGACTGACTAATACGGGGGAATCAGGTCAGGTCCGGGTCAACTTTGGGTTAGCGGGTTGACTCTGACTCGACCCGATTTTCAAAAGAGTCGAAATTTGAAACCCAAGCCCGACCCATTTTCCAAACAGGTTGACCCTAACCCAAAAATTTCAGGTCGGATTTCGGGTTGAATTTTCAAGTCGGGTCAAATATTGACATCGCTACCTGAGATTGATCATCTATTGATTAAGATACAATAAAGAATGTGTCTTTCTCGAATCAAGGATAAAAGATTAACTTTCATTGTTTATTTTATATTGTCGTTATGATCTTTTTGAAGAAGAAGATAATACAAATAATAAAAAAACCATATATTACTGTATTATATAAAATAATATAACAATTTTCTAATACAACTTAAGGATATAAGAGTTACATAATACTCAACATATAAGACGTACATAGATACGGGGACTATATGACACTCAACTTAGAAGAAATACAGGATATAAGATAAGTAGTACTATCATCATCTATTGATAATAGTTGCAAAGATTTACAATATTTAAAGTTTGAGGGAGCATTTTCCATCAGCATCCTTTAACTTAAAAGTTTCAAGCTTGATCATGGATGCCACCAAGTAAGGATCTTTCTAAAGGGGAGAAAGTTTATTGAACTGGGGGCCCTTTCCTGCTGCCTCAATGCTGCTCAGAATTAAGTCTCCAATTGAGATACATTGAGGTTTCCCCCTGCGATTGTAATGACGAGCAATTCTTTGTTGGTATGCAGCAACTCTGCGTGAGGCCACATCTTTTGCTTATGGGAGGAGATCTAAATTATTTTTGAGCTTCTCCTCATTATTATTGAAGTTAAATGTTTGAACCCTATGACTTAGGACTCAAATATCGACCTGTATGCTGCTTTTGTACCAAAGCAAAGGTTATATGGGGTTTTCCCTGTTAGAGTTCTGATAGTGGTATGATAAGCTTAGAGTACATTTAGGAGTTCCTCAGCCCATTGCCCCCCAGCCTTCCTAAGGCGTATATTCAATCCTTTTAATATTATTCAATTTGTAATATCCGTTTGTCTATTTGCCTAATGATGGGCTATGGCCGTGTGCACTAGTTGGATATGAAAACCCTTATAAAAAGCTATAAATTTTTTTTCAGTGAATTGAGTTTCATTGTTGGTGATAATTCTTGTGGGAATGCCAAAACTACATATTATATTCTTCCATACGAATTATTTGACATTGACTTCTGTGATCTTTATTACAGATTCTGCCTCAACCTATTTTGTTAAGTAGTCTACATCCAGTATAATAAATTTTTATTGTCCAATATCTGTAGGGAAATGTCCTATTATGTCAATTCTCCATTGGGCGAAAGACCATGGGCTCTGGAGTGATGGAAGTTCTACAGCAGGCAAATGGGAGAGATTGGAATGCAATTGATAGTTTTTGCACATCTGTGTAAATTCAAGCGCTTCTTATTTCATTATAGGCCAATAAAATCCTTGTCTCATGATCTTATAAGCTAATGTCCCCCCTCCCCCCCAAGTGTTCTCCGCATATCCTTGAATGAACTTCTCGAAGCACATAATTGGTTTATGAAGGTGCGAGATACTTGAGATATGGTCCAGTGAAGGCCCATTCGTACAATTCTCTGTCAATAATAGTGAAATTTACTGCCTACCTCCGAAGTCATATTACAACTATTGAATCTTCATGCAGTACACCATCTTGTAAGAACGATAAAAAGTCAATCGACTATATGACCCACGAACCGTGGATGCTCGGGAAGTGAATCTTCTCGATATACTTTCTCTTGAAGAGGTCTCTAGTTATTGATGTACCAAGTTTAGAGAGGGCATCTGCCCATGTATTCTGCTCTTGGAGGACATGGGTGATTTAATGCTTCTTTATGTGGGCTAAGGACTTTACCATATTATAATATTGGGCCAAATGTGGGCAATAGGCATCAAATTCTCCCTCAACCTGGGAGATAACCAATTGCAAATCGGTGTGAATTACCAAGTTTTATACTTCATGATCGATAGCCAGCCTCAACTCGGTAACAAGGGCTTCGTATTCAACGGCGTTATTCGTTATAGGGAGCTTTAGTTGGAGCTTATACTCAAGGGTAACTTGACGCAGAGAGATTAATAAAATTCCAGCTCTGATGCCAGAACTTTCAAAAGGTCCATCAATATATAGTGTCCAACACGGGGGAGAAAGAGAAGTATCTGGTGGCTCGTCAGAGGCAAGGATGGTGCACTCAATCACAAAGTCTGCAAGTACTTGGGACTTAATGTCAGATCTAGGCAAGTAGTGGATATCAAATTATCCTAGTTCCACTAACCACTTGATTAGTCTGTCGGACGCTTCTGGCTTTAAAAGATATTTTTCAACGGGATATTTGTATAGACCCTAATTATATAAGTTTAAAAGTATGGGCGTAGTTTTCTGGCTGAATAGACTAATACCGATGTTGTTTTGTTTGCCAGTGGATAACGTCCCTCTATTTTGGACATGATCTTACTAACATAATAAATGGGACGCTGTATAACATTCTCTTCTTGAACAAAGATCAAGCTTATATCATATGAAGAGACAGCAAGATATTGGTATAACTTTTCTCCTTGTACTAGTTTTAAAAGTAGTGGCGGCGATGCCAACTATCTTTCGAGCTGTTCGAAATCTTCGTAGCATTCATCAGTCTATTGAAATCCTGAGCTACGAGCGCTCCCAATATCTTGAATAAAGCTAGATATTTTCCCCCTGAGCGGGCAACAAATGAGATAGTGATGTAATCCTCCCATATAAATCCAGCATCTAGGAGTTTATCTACTTTCTATTCAATCACCTGCTAACGATCTGGTGCAAATTTTCTTTTCTTTTGAATAGCTGGCTTACATGTTGGGTTTACTTTGAGGGAGTGCACAATTATCTCTATGTCAATTCAAGGCATATAAGCTGGACTCCATGCAAAAAAAAATCTAATTTTTCTGTAGAAAGTCTATATATTTTTCCTTCTCTTCATCCAAGAGCAAAGACCCAATTTGCACTGTTCTTGAAAGGTACTTATGTGATATAGAGACAAATGTAAGGTCTTCCATGGGGGAAGCCCTCGTTATCTTCATTCTGGATATCAAAGTCCTCAATGCTTAGGGTGACTAATGGGCGCGGTTGAGCCTACTTAAGATAGCATGATTGTGCCACTTGTTGATCTCCACGCACCATATCGATCCCAGTTGGAATAAAAAAACTTTAATTTGAGATGTGGAATGGAGGTGACAATTCCAAAATCAACCGGAGGAGTCTTTCAAAGATAGCATTAAGTTGACTCTAATTTTGCCATAATAAATTGGATCGTGTGAGTGGCTTGTCGAGGAAACTCTTCGAGTAAGACCGGAAGGCTAATTATTCATCTACTCATACGGGTTGATTATCAAACTCAGATAGTGGTCTTACAGCAAGGTAGTTTTTCTTTAGTAAAACTCATGTCGAAAAAAGTAGAATAAAATAAGACATCCACTGATCTTTCATTATCAACTAAAATTCTCTTGACATTATAACACGGGTTGTCAATTTTCGCATTAATTATAAGTGGATCTTGATGAGGAGTCTCGACCCCCTTCAAGTCAGAGTCATCAAAAGTAATAGAGTGGTTAGTACAAGACTTTTTGGGTGTCAACTCCTCGTTTACTACAAGTAAAATTTGGTTAGATAATGATGGGCTCTCGGCGATGATTTCAATCTCACCAATCATTTGACGATTGTTCTGCTATTGTCTTTACACAGGTTGCCCCCTAGTAGGAGTGTTCTTATGAGTAGGTGGATTTTGAATGAACCATTTAAGGTAGCCTTGTCGGATCAATGTCTCAATTTCATCCTTAAGTTGTTTATATACTTCAGTTGTGTGTCCTCGACTACAGTGAAAATGACAGTATTGTTCCTGATTTCTGTGTTTGGCTTTAAAGTATTTAGACGCTTCACATGTTCTTCATCTCGGATGACCATTAATACATTTGTTCAAGATACATTGAGTGGCGTATACTCTTTCTCTTATTGGGGCTCACGTCATAGCAGTGGAGGTCGAAGAGGTAAGTTATTGTTCTCTTGCTTCTTTTGCTATGAGACCAAGTTCTCCATCGTAGGTGCATTTTAATGCTTTTTGACAATTTATTCAAATTATTTTCTATGAGCATTGATGATTTCATCTGCAGGTATTTGCGCCTCCATATATATTCCAACATATTATATATATATAATTTTTTGTGTTAACTTAATATTGAATTTTTGTATGTATAAGATATTAATTTAATACAGCTTCATCGAATTCCCAAGCACCATATTATTCATTAAAGTCCCAATATGTGATTCACGTTCATCTGTCAAAATAACATCTAAAATACGACATTTTTTACGTCTTAGTTTTATACAAATAACGAGTACATAATAAGAGTTTTTACATGAAAATTTGTAAAGGGGAAAATCATAAGTCTTTACATAAAAAAATTTATTCACACAATGATGAAATACATGATTATGCTATATATATATATATATATATATATATATATATATATATATATATATATATATAGGGTTCCACCACTAATTAAAATGATTTCACTATATGAGTATTGATTAAATATTTTTTGTCTCTTAATTTGGAGACAATAATATTAAAAAATTTGAATGATTGAATATATATTTAAATACGCTTAAGTGCCAAACAATCTCATATATATATGAATACTTTATTAAGCTCACTCAACTTAAGAGTTAAGCCCAGCTTAAGCTGCAAACAACTTTACATCTATGGCTTCCTCAAATTAAGTACTTAGCAGTAAAAACTATTCCTTTATTGCTATTTTAAAGTAAACTAAATAAATAAAGGTTATTAATGTTTACCTTTTCCATTGTTAAATTAAACGGCTTCAGCTAATAGCTTTTCGTTCTTACTATATATATATATCGGCAACCTGTATTGAATGGGTCGCTAATTAATACACATTCTTTAATTGATCTATCAAAGCACCAAAATATGAGATGCATAAGAATAAATAAATTAACAATGAATCGAACACAAACATACAATTCACATATAGTTTGAATGACGAACAAATTTTTAAATGATTCAGGTTTAGATTTTGTTTGTGACGGCTTTCTTAATGCTTTATAAAGCTGCTTTTTAGTTAAAAAATTTATTGAAAGCAGAAAAAAAGTACTGGTCTAAAGCTGTCCCAAACGAAGCCTTAATTTGAGATAGCTTTTGTCATTATTTTTTTGGTGCTTTAAAAAAATTTTGTATCAAAAAATAACTTTAGAAAACAGTAACAAACAGAGCATCAAATAAGAACAAAAACTGAGCTTACCCTGTGCTTGTGACTCACATATATAATAAAATAAAAAGTTTCAGAATCTGTTCACATTCAAAAACCTATCTTTTCTACTTAGCTACAGGCATCGATCATGATGGCTTAATTACTGACTCAAAATTCTTACTACTGAAACTAAACTATCCCAAAGCGAAGCAGAGCTTATTAGTCTGCCTCTCCACCTCCCTTTCCGCCACCTGACGTCGAAACATCCAACTTAATTTGGAATGGAATTATTATACCGAATCAAATCTTTAAATTTATGTAATTTATAGATGGAATTCAATCAGATGGTTCGCTCCTCAATATTTTCAAAAGGAAAAAATTTTAAAATTGGAGAGCGTCGCTCAAATCATAATATTGTTGGAAGAAATATTGAATTATTTATTTATTTAGTATTATATAGCATAATATTTATGATATTAAATTATAATTTATATGAAATTAATTTGAACTTAGGCCCAATTTAATTTGGTTAAATAAATAAATTTAGTTGATATATCATCAAAAAGTATGTTGATCGGGCACGAATCTCGAGGCAAAAATCATGTTGGAAACTTCAAAAAATAAATTGGAGACCATTTGAACTCCGATTTCAGCGAACTTATAGTCGAAATGAACATCTCAGAAATACGAACCCAACGACACCAAATTCGACCCAATCCGAGCTCAATTTGGTCCAAATCAAAGACCAGAAGCATATTTGGATGGTTCAATCCATAATTTGAATTACCAAACAGTTTCTAAATGTTGCATGCTTATAGTCCAATCGAGCGAATCCAACGAGTACAAGATCATTGAATTACGATATCATTAGAACCTTCAAATGTCTGATGAACAGTCTATGATCAATATATCCAACATCGGTCATCTATTCAAACCACTCTCAATTTGCCCTTGATCTTCCTCCTATTTGCTGGCCATGCCACTCTCAGAAAACTATAAATAGCCCCTCATTTCTCTTAAGAGGGGGACCCCAAGCAAGAAGAGAAGAAGAGAAGGAAGAAGCTCCTCCTCGACCACCGCCGGACTTTCATTCGGCAGCCGACTGATGCTGGAATTAAGTAAGGAGGCAAGAAGAGAAGAAAGAAGAGAAGGAAGAAGCTCCTCCTCAACCACCACCGGAGTTCCTGCCGAACTCCAAGTGATGGCAGAGTTCCGCCAAAACTCTAAGTGGCGCCGGAGTTCCGCCCGAACTCCAAGTGACGCCGGAGATCAGCCCGACCTTCAAGTGACGCAGGAGTTCTGCCTGATCACCTAACGTTGCCAAAATTTCAACATCTTTTTGTAATTGAATTTCAGCTCGAGATTTGTAATATGATCGTCCTCAATTTCAGGGACGAGTCAACCATTTGTAATTTAAGCAAACACTAGTGGAATTATTTCAATTGGGAGTGGCCCCGTGGTTTTTCCTCCTTTTTAGGGGTTTTTCACATTAAAATTTTGGTGTTCTTTCATATTCTGTTTGTGTGCTGGATATTCGTACAACGCTGAAATGTAAAATTCTAACTCTATCGCCGTGTATATTCTAGCCCGCAACAAGTTGCATATTTATAAGATTATTATTTTGACATATTTTACTAATATGAATATAATATTTTATGTCGGACTATTGTAATAAAAAAAATGACCAAGGTTAACTTTAAGTTATTCTGATCAAATCTAATTTATATTGCGTTCATCTTAAAGCAAATTTAAGGGCATAAAAAGTTGGTCATACTATCTTGATATGTTTTCAATGTCGATTTCTATCTTGATATGTTTTCAATATGATTACTTATTGCTATACAAATTTTTATCATTTATCACAAATATTAAATGATTAAGAATTTGTTTGGGAGAGTTTTTTCTTTGTTTTACTTTTTAGATTTCAATCGTAACTTCATTTTTCTTGATGCTTTCTCAATACTTTTCTGAAATTTTTGTTATAGAAAGCAATTTCTACAATCAAAATAGCTAAATTACATTCCCCAATCCCCATCATAATTTGACAAATAATTTATAAAATATTTTTTTCGTCCCAAACAAACCCTAAGTATATATACACACACACACACACACAAACACACACACACACAATTAATTGCATGTGATTTATCAAAATTTACAATTTATGTACATATTAATTGCATGTACACCAGGCAGAAGTACACCTAGGGACAATGGTTAGGCAGAAATACAGCGACGGACAGAAGTTCAATGTCGGGTAGAATTTCGATGAAAGATCAGGCGTCAATCAGTAGTTTTGCGGAAGTCTGGGCAACAATTGGTGGTCAGACGAAAGTCTGACATCACTCGGTAGTCTGGTGAAAGTCCGACATTAGTCGGTGGTCTTGTAGAAATCCAGCGGCGGGTGGTGGTCCGGTGGAAGTCCGAATGTCAGTTGGTGGTCCGACAGAATTCTGGCATCGGGAGGTGGTCCGGTGGAAGTTCGGCATCACTCGGTGGTTTGGCGGAAGTCCAACGTCGGGCTGTAGTTCGGCAGAAGTCCGGCGTTGGGCGGTGGTCCGGCGGAAGTCCGGGCCATTGTCGAGTAGGAGCTAGGTGGCAAGAGTGATCTCCGATCTTTGTTCTTGCTTCCTTGCTTATGGCCCTTTTCATGAGAAGTGAGGGGTCTATTTATAGATTTTAGAGAGTGACATGACCTGTAAATAGGAGGAAGATCAAGGGTAAATTGGGAGTTGTTTGGATGGACGACCGATGTTGAATCCCGTGATCGTGGACCATTTATTAGGCATTTAAATAGTTTAATGATATCAGAATTCGACGATATTGGGCTCGTTGGATTCGTCTCGTCGAGGCGCTCGATTTAACTATAAGCATGTCATGTTTAAATATTGTTTGGTAATCCAAATTATGGTTTGAATCTTCCAAATGTGCTTCGGGTCTTTGATTTGGACCCATTTGGGCTCGTATTGAATCGAATTTGGTGTTGTTAGGTTCGTATTTCCGAGACATTCAGTTTGACTATAATTTTTCTAAAATCGGAGTTTAGATGGTCCTAGATTTAATTTTTGAAGTTTCTAACTTGATTTTGCCTCGAGATTCATGCCCGATCAAGATAATTTTTTAATGATATATCAAGCACATAAATAGAGTTTTTATTTAGGTATTTAAAGTGGCCATAATTTATCATTACCATATGAGCAGTCATGTTAGCAAACTTTATCATATTCTCATGTGTAACTGAAAATACTTCAGCATTTGGTTCTGATTTCTTCCCTTTGGGTCTATTTGCTTGATCAATAAAAAAATCTCAAACATAAAATAAATCCTTTGAAACAACATAAATATACAAGCATATTTAACCAAGAAATAATGCAATCATTATACAACTCTGATTACAATTAAATTATTCCACTAACCATTGTTCTAATATCACTTTTGTTACGGCTTGGAATCTAAAGTGAAAGAATTTTTTTTTCAAGTTTTTAACAACTAGATCATTGACAATAGAGTTAACTGATTATATTAAGAAAAAATATATAAATAGTGATAAACATAATTATATTTTCATAGTCAATATTTGTAATTTTGTTATATAGTTTGAAAACATATATACAATAGTCACAATAGACTGCAAAAAGAACGCATATAAAACTAAAGAGCTGAAAGTAAAGCTAACTAGCATCCATGACTAGCCTCACTGCAAACTCTTTACTTTTTATCTAAAATCATATAAAAATCATGTAATGCACATAATAGCCTAAGCATTAACCATAACTCACCACTATATATTCAATGCAAGGTAAAAGAATTAATATGCTTGCTCTAATTCTGATATATATCAATTAACAATCAATAGTGTATCAATATAAGTAAGAAATAAACTGTAAAATCCATATCAATCATCAATACTAAAATTAATATGACTAGTAAAATAAAGAATGGTCTATTAATTATAATAAAATGACTATCAATCAATAGACCATGTTAGTATGCTATGTTATATTATATCAATATCAATGCAAGTTTTATCAATATAACTTCAATTTTATCTGTCAATCAATTTAATATACTATCATGTAAATGCAATTATGAAGAGCAAGGTAGGATATTCAGCTTTATGTGGTGTTTTCATCCTCTCACCCCAATCGTCGGCTAGTTTGTCATCAGTCTTTAATTTACCCTCAACTATCAATCAGTTGGTCATTGGACTTTATCTTATCATCATTGTTCATTGTCTTAAGCCAATTCATATGTGGCTTTCAATCATCAATGAAGAGTCATCACTCAGTGTAACTGTTGGTGTAATCAATCAATCAGTTATAGGCTACAACCATGATCATACAATAAACTTTTTATTTTAAAAAAAGTATGTTCGCTCACCCTCCTGCTCAGAGTATTATATTTTAAGAGTCAATCCATATTAATTATTGTATTAACATTAGGTCTTTTTTGCTTACATACAAATATCACATTTATTTCATATCAATCTTATCATTTTCTCTATACAACTTAATCATATATGAAATACAAAACCTACGAAAAGCAAAAAAATCTGTGAAATTTGAATACTATGCATTTGCTTCAAAAAAGCTTAGCTTCCGATTTACTCGATAAAATTTAATAATATTATAGTGAAAATGATGGTGAGCATCATATTTATCATATAAGAAAGATTACATGGTGGAAGCTCGATAAGTCAAAAGAAAAAATATATATATATCAATTTCAGGAAGATTAAAAGTTTAAATTGTAGAAATTAAAATAATTGAAAATATGAGTAAGAATGTAACCACTTATGTTAAATAGAACAAAATCTGTAATAAGGGTATCAGATGAAAAGGGCCCGACGAGCTTCCTCTCTCTTTTCTTTCGCCTCTCCCTCTTTTCTTTCCCTTCTCTTTCCTTTATATATATATATATATATATATATATATATATATATATATATATATATATATATATATATATATATGTATTGCGGGCTAGAATATTCATGATGGTAAAGTAGGAAAATCTTTCGTCTTGGCGTTGCACATATACCCAACACACAAATAGAGAAATTAGAAACACCAGAATTTTTATGTCAAAAATCCTTTAAAAAGGGAAAAAACCATGGGACAACATCCAATTAAAATGATTACACTAGTATTTGAATGGATTGCAAAGATCATCCCTAAACTTGAGGATGATCAAATTACAAAAGTTCAGGAAGTCGGGTTGAACTTCTTATGGATGATGGAGGTTGGGCAAAGGTTCGACAGTAGTAGAGTGGAAGTCTAACGGTTGTCGAGTAGAAGTCTGGCGAGGGTCGATGGATAGGCGGAAGTCCGACAACAGTCAGTGGTCGGGTAGAAGTCCGTCAATGGTTGGTGGTCGGGTAAAATTCAGGCAACAGTTTGTGGTCGAGGGGAAGTCCGACGACGGTCGGTGGCTGAGCGGAAGTCCGAAGACGGTTGGTGGTCGGGCGGAAGTCCAGTGATAATTGGTGGCCAGACGAAAGTCTGACAATGATCGGTGGTTGGGCGATGGTTGACGAGGAGAAATTGGTGACAAGAGAGCTCAAAATATCTCTTCCTCTCTTCACTTCTTTCTCTTACTTGTCTTTCTTTAATGAAGAATGAGGGGTCTATTTATAATTTTTTGGGAGTGGCATGACTAATAAATAGGGAGAATATTAGGGGCGTATTGGGAGTGTTTTTGATGAACGGTTGATATTGATTCCCTTGATTATAGATCGTTTATTGAGCATTTAAGTGTCTTAATGATGTTAGAATTCATCGATCATATGCTCCTTGAATTCATCCAGTCAAGCCGCTAGATTCGACTATAAGAATGTCACATTTAAATATCATTTAGTCATCCAATTTATGTTTTGAATCTTTTAAATGTGCTTCAGGCTTTTGATTTGGACCCATTTGGGCTCGGATTGGATCAAATTTAGTGTCGTCGGGTTTATTTTTTTGAGATGTTCAATTTAACTATAACTTTTGTGAAATAAGAGTTCGGACGGCTCCAAAATTACTTTTGGAACTTTCTAACTTATAATTTTTCTCCCTGGACGACAATGTGGACATCCCATCGAGGCTGAGAATTAAGTAAAATACATTTAATTATAATTTTAGACTATTCAGAGGTCGGTTTGTTAATCGGGATAAAAATTATTAGAAAATTGTGCTCCAAAACTTTTTAATTTGCTTAAAATTGATTGTAGAATCTCCATTTAACTCTGAGAGTGTAAAAAATGAGTCAAAAATGTAAAAAAATGGTCACAGGATTCCAAAAATGTCTGATTCATATGGTCTAGGCCAAAAATTAGGCTTGGATGAGTATTGGCGGCTGAATCGGTGGGCTCGCGTTGTTGCGTTGGTGAATAGGTGTGGCCCTTTGCGAGGCGCGGTTTGGCTAACAAGTATAATTGGCTACCGGTCTTTCAATTTCTTTCCTTTTTTTTTAGAAAAATTCAAAAATTCCATGAATATATATATAGTGTTAACTTAATATTGAATTTTTATATGTATGAGATATTAATTTAATACAGCTTCATCGAATTCCCAAGCACCATTGTATTCATTAAAATCCCAGTATGTAATTCACCTTCATCCATCAACGTACCATCTAAAATACGATTGTTTTGCGTCTTAGTTTTATGAACATATTCAGAGTTTTTACATGAAAATTTGTAAAGAGAAAAATCCCAAGACCTGGTCAAACTGAAATGAATGGCAGAGTCATAAAATTATTCTTTTGAGGGCACTAATTATGCATACATTACCATAATTTATATTCAATAATGTCCATTACATGCTACTTTCAAAAAAAATCCAAACAGCTGAAATGAGACAAAAATAGGCTCTTCCTCATTCATAAGTAAAAATTATATTTCCATCAATTTAAAGCATTTTCTAACTACATGAGACTAACAAAAAAACATTGAAAAGTATTTTAGGTTGACAGAAAAATCATAAGCACATATATTATATATAAGAATAATAATAATAGTCTAGTGAGGGACCATTATGGCTCATTTTAGTATATGAGAATTGATTATAAATATTTTTCGTGCCTTAATTTGGAGACAATAATATTACAAAAATTTGAATGATTGAATATATATTTAAATGCCAAACAATCTCATATATAGATATCATATTAAGCTCACTTAACTTAAGCCTCAAACAACTTTACATTTATGGCTTCCTCAAATTAAGTACTTAGTAGTAAAAATTCTTCCTTTATTGCTCTTTTAAAGTAAAATAAATAAATAAATAAAAGTTATTAATGTTTACCTTTTTCATTGTTAAATTAAGCGGCTTCAGTTAATAGCTTTTAGTTCTTACTATATATATATATATGAGTTTCTAATTAATACACATTCTTTAATTGATCTATCAAAGCATCAAAATAAATAACTTAACTCTTTAGAAAACAGTAACAAAGCTATACCAAATGGAGCATCAAATAAGAACAAAAACTTGTGACTCATTTAAAAGACTCACATATAAAATATAAAGTTTCAGATTCTGTTCACATTCAAAAACCTATCTTTTCTGCTTAGCTACAGGCATTGATCATAATGGCTTAATTACTAACTCAAAATTCTTACTACTGAAACTAAACTATCCCAAAGCGAAACAGAGCTTGTTAGTCTGCCTCTCCACCTCCCTTTCCGCCACCTGACGTCGAAACATCCATAAGCGCACAAAGTCCCCTTGCCGGAAACCAGCCAACGAGCAGAGCAGTCTCCACTCACGACCCTTCAGCACAGTGCTTCCGCTGCCATCCCATTGAGTCAGTTTAAGCTCCATTCTCCACCCACTGCGTATGTAAACGCTCGCATCAACCCCGCCGTGACTTCTCCCCGCCGCCTTCTTGTTGCCTTCTTCCAGACGCTCAACATGCGCGCTGGGCAAAGCCATTCTCTTCCTCTTCGACCCCACGTTCACAAGACTGGCTTCCTCTTTCTCTCTCTGCGTGAGAGCCGTTATCAGATTAGCCCTCACAGCTTTGCGACGAAGAAGGAAGCGATTCTGGTTCCTGTCTAAATCCGACTGTTCCAGCGTTTTGCTCATAACGCACCTGAGATCAAAGCCTTGGTGCTTCTCTACCGTATCTTGAACCCACTCCGGCGGCGCTGCAGCGTCGTATTCTTCCATCTTATTTGGAATCGGAAATGCTGCGAGGAATTATAGAGAATGACAAAATATGTAGCATGTTGAATCTTATTTTACATACATACATATAGGAGAAAAAATGGTCCTTTATTTGTTCAATTGTCGTATATATGGAATATAATTACAATCAAGTTTTTAAATTTATGTAATTTATAAATGGAATTCTATCAATAAGTTCGATTCTCAATACTTCCAAAAAAGAAAGGGAATAATCTCTAAAATTGGAGAGTCGTTTGCTCAAATCTTAATATTGTTGGAAGAAATATTGAATTTTTATTTATTTATTTAGTATTATATAGCATAATATTTGTGATATTAAATTATATTTGATATGAAATTAACCTGAACTTAAGCCCAATTTAATTTGGTTAAATATATAGATTTAGTTGCATATTTATAAGATTACTATTTTGACATATTTTACTAATATGAATAGAATATTTTGTCAGACTATTTTAATAAAAAAATTAATCAAGGTAAATTTTAGGATATTCTGATCTAATTTAAATTGCGTTCATCTTAAAGCAAATTTAAGAGCATAAAAAAATTGATTAGACTACCTTTATATGTTTTCAATGTCAATTTAGAATAATCAATATGATTACTTATTGTTATACAATTTTTTATCATTTATCACAAATATTAAATGATTCAGAATTTGTTTGGGACAATATATATATCCTTTGATATAATTGCATGTGATTTATCAAAATTTACATTTTATGTACATATTAGAGAGAGGAATATAGGTAATTGATGAGTTGTATATATATTAATGGATGAGTGGTTTATAGTAGTTGATTAATATTTTTTATTAGATAATTAGAGATTATTTATAGTTTAAGACTTAGGGTCTGTTAAGACAATTACATTATTTAATAAAGTTTATTATGAAGTTACATTGGAGAAAATAACTTAGCTACTCTAGTTGAAAAAAAAAAAAAAAACAAATTGCCGCCACAAAAACTTCATAAAAAATAGTGAGAACGCGACAAGAAAGTAATAGTCAAATAAATTTATGATTGTTATCTGAAAAATAAAGTAACTAGAAAGTTTGGCTGAACAAACCCTTAATTTAATCTTACAATTACATTATCCATTATATAATAATAACTAATTACTAATTAAGCCATGTTAAATTTATTTAAAACAACACGTGGTCCAAAAAATTGTTTTGTTAATTACAAACTATCATATATGAGTTAAAGTTGATTGTTCTTATGAATCAATAGTTTACATCAAGAAGACTTTTAAGCTTAACCCCCTCGATTCACCTTTCGTAAACTAGTGCTATTGGAGTTGGTATTTCATCAGGGACTAAGTGGTTTATATGGTTTTTGGCTCTTATGAATCTTGATTACCTTCTATCTTGGTTGAGCGAACTTTGAGAGTTAATAACCATCTTAGCAACATCAAATGGTTATGTGGGTTTACTTCTTAGCGAATGATACTTGATCATTTTGAAAAGATTATATATGAGAATGAGTGATAATTGATGTGAAAAGCTTTCATAACAATAACAATAACAATAACAAGCCTTTGTCCTACTACGTGGGGTCGGCAACATGAATCCTTTTTCTCCATTGTGTCCGGTTCAAAGTCAAATTCTCGTTTAAATCTAATAGAGAAAGATCATTTCTAATATTTTCTAACCAAGTCTTTTTAGGTCTACCTCTACCTTTCTTAATATAAGTCAAATCTAATACCTCTACTTTCCTAACTGGGTCATCGGAAGGCCGCCGTTTTATGTGACCAAACCATCTAAGGCGACTCTCTCTAATCTTATCCTCCACTGGGGCTACTCCAACCTTTTCACGTATATGCTCATTTCGTATCCTGTCTCTAAGAGTAAATCCACTCATCCACCTAAGCATCCTCATCTCCGCAACACATAACTTAGTATTGTGCTTCTCTTTTAATGGCCAACATTCTGCACCATAAAGCATTGCAGGTCTCACCACCATCTTATAGAATTTTCCCTTAAGTTTAAGGGGGACTTTTCTATCACACAACAAGCCCGATGCATTCCTCCACTTCAACCATCCAACTTGAATTCTACTGATAACATCCCCATCTATTTCACCATCACTCTGAACAATAGATCCAAGATATCTAAAACGTGTACTCTTATTAATGACTTGATCGCCCAAAGTCCCAATCCCCTCACTAGGTCTATTACTGCTAAAATTACACTCCATATATTCAGTTTTAGATCTACTCAAGCGAAAACCGTTAGACTCTAAGGTTGATCTCCAGACTTCAAGTTTACCTTCAACTCCCTCTTTAGTCTTGTCAACAAGAAGAATATCATCAGCAAAAAGCATACACCATGGTACATCCTCTTGTAAATGTCTAGTGAGAACATCCATGACTAACGCGAAAAGATATGGGCTTAAAGCTGATCCTTGATGTAATCCAACCGAAATAGGGAAATACTTGGTCAAACCACCTTGTGTTTGAACACAAGTAGTAGCTCCTTCATACATATCTTTAATGATTTGAATATAAGCATTATTAACTCCTTTCTTTTCAAGAACTCTCCATAGCACTTCTCTTGGAACTTTATCATATGCTTTCTCTAAATCAATAAATATCATATGTAGATCCTCCTTATTCTCCCTATATTTCTCCATCAAACCTCTCAATAAATGTATGGCTTCCATAGTAGACCTACCAGGCATGAATCCAAATTGATTTTGAGAAACATTAGTATCACGCCGCAGCCTACGCTCCATAACTCGCTCCCATAGTTTTAAAGTGTGACACATTAACTTAATTCCTCTATAATTCGCACAATCTTGTGCATCACCTTTATTCTTATAAATAGGAATCAATACACTCATTCTCCACGCATCTGGCATCTTTTTAGTCTTCAAAATATTATTAAAAAGTTTAGTTAGCCAAGAAATTCCATCATCTCCTAAGCATTTCCACATCTCTATTGGGATATCATCAGGTCCAACAGCTTTTCCACACTTCATTTTCTTTAAAGCCTCTCTAACTTCGGTTTTACTAATACGCCGATAAAAACAGAAATCTTTATTTTCATTTAGGATGCTAAGGTCACTAAAGTCAATTGTATTCCTACAATCTTCATTAAAAAGTTTATCAAAATATCTCATCCACATTTGTTGAATATCATCTTCTAAGAAAAGTACTTTTTGATCTTCATCCTTAATACACTTCACTTGAATTAAATCCTTACTACTCCTATCTCTTTGTTTGGCTAGCTTATATATATATCTTTCTCCCTCCTTAGTATCTAATCTATTATATAAATCATTAAAAGCTAAGATCTTTGCATCACATATTGCTTTCTTAGAATCCTTACATGCCTCTTTATATCTTTCCCAATTATCAGAATTTTTACATCTAAACTAATTTTTATAACAAATCTTCTTATTTTTTATCTTTTCTTGCACAATTGGACGGGAAAATTGTTAAAACACATGATAATATTATCTTTGTTGATCCATGACCTCGTGCACCACAAGAAAATGACTCCTTATTTATCTCTGTTGATCAATAAAATTTCTTTATAAAATTAGTATCTACAAATTTAATGACAACAAAATTTTGTGAGAAAATTTGTTAAATGAAAAGTTTATCGATAAGCTACCAACATATATATGAGAAAATATTAGTCGTTTTGATAGTTAATGATGGATAATTTGTTAGCATGCCTTAATTTGTAGATGTCTTATTCATTGTAACCCTGAATTATCGATAACAAACAAAATTTTAGTCATGTAGTCATCACTATCGGCATATATATATCGATATACCAACAAAAATTTATTAGTAATGATCCAAAAGATTTCATTAGTTATCGATGATAATTTTGTTGATAATCTATGGTAAAAAAGGATAAATAATATCTTTGTTAACCAGCTGCATTAATAATTTTAATGCCATCATAATCATTACAAAAATAACATCTAGAAACATTATTGCAACATTAGACTTATTTATAGCACAATAACATTATCATAAATTTACTAAATCATGAAAACAAGTAATCATCACCCATAATAGTATCATTATAGATTTAACACTAGACACATTCAAACAATATATAGCAATAAACTTAAAGTGAATAGGAAGAATCATTAGCAATTATATAGTAAAATAAAAAAGTTTACTATAATCTTAAATGAATATTTTAAACTTATTTCATATATTACTTCTTAAAACAAATTTAAGATATTGAAATTTTTTTATTTATTTAGTATTATATAGCATAATATTTGTGATATTAAATTATATTAATAAAAAAAATGATCAAGGTGAATTTTAAGGTATTATGATATAATTTATATTGCATACATCTTAAAACAAATTTAAGGGCGTAAAAAGTTGGTCAGACTACTTTGATATGTTTCAATGTCAATTTAGAATAATCAATATGATTACTTATTGCTATATAATTTTTTATCATTTATCATAAATATTAAATGATTCAGAGTTTGTTTGGGGCAGTTTTTTCTTTGCTTTATTTTTTAAATATCAATTATAACTTTTGTTTGGATATTACTTTCTTGCTACTTTCTCAATACTTTTCAGAAATTTTTGTGATAGAAAGTTATTTTTTGTAATAAAATTAGCTAGGTTATTTTTCCCGCCATAATTTGACAATAAATTTAAAAAATACTATAATCTTTCCAAACAAACCCTTAGTTTTATATGCATCTAACATATATGTCCTTTGATACAATTGCATGTGATTTATCAAAATTTATAATTTATGTACATATTAGAGAGAGGAATATAGGTAATTGATGAGTTATATATATATATATATATATATATATATATATATATATATATATATATATTAATGGATCAGTAATTTTTAGTAGTTGATTAATGTTTTTTATTATATCATTATAGATCATTTATAGTTTAAGACTTAGGGTCTGTTGGGACAATTGCATTATTTAATAAAGTTGATTATGAAGTTACCGTGGAGAAAGTAACTTAGCTACTATAGTTGCGAAAAATAATTTGTCACCACAAAAATTTCATAAAAAACAGTGAGAACGCAACAAGAAAGTAACAGTAAAATAAATTTATGATTGTTATCTGAAAAGCAAAGTAATTAGAAAGTTTGGCTAAACAAACCCTTAATTTAATCTTACAACTACATTATCCCTTATATAATAATAACTAATTAAGCCATTTTAAATTTATTTAAAACAGCACATGATCCAAAAATATTATTATGTTAATTACAAATTATCATATATGAGTTAAAGTTGATTGTTCTTATGATCAATAGTTTACTTCAAGAATACTTTTAAGCTTAAGCCCCCCATTCACCTTTTGTAAACAAGTGGTATTAGGGTTGGTATTTCATCAGGGACTAAGTGGTTTATATGGTTTATGGCTCTTATGAATCTTGATTACCTTCTATCATGGTTGAGCAAACTTTGAGAGTTAATAACTATCTTAGTAACATCAAATGGTTAAGTGGATTCATGGTGAATGATACTTGATCATTTTGAAAAGATTATATGTGAGAATGAGTGATGATTGATGTGAAAAGCTTTCATGTGATGGGAAAATTGTTAAAACACGTGATAATATTATCGGCGTTGATCCATGACCTCATGCTCCACAAGAAAATGACTCCATATCAACGGAGCTTTCCATCGATAAATCAATAAAATTTGTTGATAAAATTATTATCTACAAATTTAATGACAACAAAATTTTGTTAGAAATTTTGTTAAATGAAAAGTTTATCGATAAGCTATCAACATATATATGAGAAAATATTAGTCATTTTGATAGTTAATGATGGTTAATTTGTTAGCATGCCCTAATTTGTAGATGTCTTATTCATTGTAACCTTGAATTATCGATACCAGGGAAAATTTTAGTCTTACAGTCATCACCATCATCATATATATATCGACATACCAACAAAAATTCATTAATAATGATCCAAAAGATTTCATTAGTTGTCGATGATAATTTTGTTCATAACCTATAGTAAAAAAAGATAAATAATATCTCTATTATAATTTATTACCACTTGCATTAATATTTTTAATGCTATCATAATCATTACTGATATATCTTAAAAAAATTATTTTGATCGGGCACGAATCTCAAAGCAAAATCAAGTTGGAAACTTTAAAAATTAAATCAGAAACCGTCTGAACTCCGATTTCAGTAAACTTATAGTCAAACTGAGTGTCTCTGAAATACGAACCCAACAACACCAAATACAACTCAATCCGAGCCAAAATGGGTCCAAATCAATGACCTGAAGCACTTTTTGAAGGTTCAAACTACAATTTGGATTACCAAACGGTTTCCAAACATGACATGCTTATAGTTGAATAGAGCGACTCGACGAGATGAATCCAACGAGCCCAAGTTCACAAAATTTTGATTTCATCAAGACATTCAAATGTTTAGCAAATGGTCCACGATCAAGGGATTCAACATCGGTCCTCCATCCAAACCACTCTCCAATTATCCTTGATCTTCCTTCTATTTACAGGCCATGCCACTATAAGAAATCTATAAATAGAGCCCCCCTTTCTCATGAAAGGGGACCCCAAGAGAAAGGAAGAGAAGTAATAGAGTGGTTAGAGATCGCCCTTGCCTCCTCGCTCCTCCTCGACCACCGCCCGGAGTTCCGTTGGAACACCAACTGATGCCGGAGTTCTGTCGGACCGCCACCTGACGCCGGGCTTCTACCGGACCACCAAGTATCGCCCGGACTTCTGCCGGACCACCACCTAACGCCTGACTTCTACCGGACAACCACCTGACGTCCGGACTTCTGTCAGACAACCGAATAACGCCGGACTTCTACCGGACTTGCACCCGGCCACTTATAATCCTTCCTACCTCAATGATCGGATTACTACTTTTCTTACCTCCAACGTCTATCAACTACGGTCCTTCTGACCTCCATCGCCATACCAACTAAGGTCCTCCCGACCTCTGTCTAAATACTACGGTCTTTCTGACCTCCAACGCTTGTCAACTACAGTCCTTCTGACCTCCATCGCCCGACCAACTAAGGTCCACCCGACCTCTATCATTATATTATGGTCTTTCTAACCTCCAACACCTGTCAACTACAGTCCTTCTGACCTCCGTCGCCCGACCAACTAAGGTCCTCCCGACCTCTGCCATCATACTACGGTCTTTTTTACCTCCAACGCCTGTCAACTATAATCCTTCTGACCTCCGTCGCCCGGCCAACTAAGGTCCTCCCTACCTCTGTCATCATATTACGATCTTTCTGTCCTCTAATGCCTGTCGACTATGGTCTTTTCGACCTTCATCGTCTATCGACTATGGTCCTGCCGACCAAACAAACATATCTATGTTGATTATTGTAATTCCCACCATGTAATATGCTCTATATGATGTATATTTGTGACATCAAACCAAGGCCTTCTCCTAAGGAAGGGCCTCATTTGTAATTGACTGCAAATATTAGTAGATTCATTCAAACTGGGCTAGGCTCCGTGGTTTTTCCCCTTTTATAGGGGTTTCCACATAAAAACTCTGATGTCTCATATAAATGCAACACCCTCTCTTTTATCTATATGCGTGCTATTATATTTTTCTATCATCGTGAATACTCCAGGATGCAACAGTTTGGCGCTTTCTGTGGGAACATGGGTAATTTTTGTCATTCATGTCAACTTCCTGACATCAGCTATTGCTACATCAATTTTATGGGAATCAGATACGAACTAGGGGGCAACCTTTACTCCAATTGTGGTCAAGAAGATTCCTCCAATTCTTTCAATATCAAGATGATATTTCAGAAAACTCTCAACAAATGTAAGGATGCTTCCAATAAATTTCAGGTCATGCATATTATTATCTATCGAGGTGCGTAGGCGAAAGCCGCTATCCTTAATGGTTAATCGTATGTATGATCTAATCTGCCCTCCTATTGGCCCACTAGCAAAGAGTGCAAAGGCCTACGATCATTTTGTCCTACGAGATAGTGCAATTGTTCCCCTTTGCAACTCTATTCCCCCGCACAGTGGTGTCCTTTTGGAGGTCCATAACCCTAAGCATTAAGGACTTCGTTATACAGAATGAAAATATCCCTCAAAGGCTTCCTCTGTGGAAGACCTTACTTATGTCTCTAAATTAGACAAACACCCTTCAAGAACTATCCAGATTGGGTCTTTGCTCTTGGATAAAGAGAAGAAATAAATACGTAGACTTTTTAGGTATAAATTAGGATATTTTTGCATAGAGTTCAGTCGATATGCTTGAAATTAACCCAGTGATAATTATACACTCCCTCAAAGTAAGCCCAACATGTAAGTTAGTTATTCATAAGAAAAGAAATTTTACATTAGATCTCTAGAAAACGATCGAACAGGAAGTATATAAGCTCTTATTGTTTGGATTTATACGTGAAGTGCAGTGCACTATCCCACCTGGTTGGCAAACTTTGTCATAGTATGAAAAACTAGTGGAGCTTAGAGAATATGCGTGAACTATACAACCTCAATAAAGCCTGGCCAAAGGAAATCTTTCTTCTTCCTCATGTTGACCAACTGGTCGATACCACATCTGAACACCAAATGCTGAGTTTTAGGGATGCCAACTTTGGTTACAATCAAACAAAGATGAATCCTGTATATGAGGATGCAATGACCTTTCAAATAAATAAATGGCTATACTGCAATCTGGTCATGCCATTTAGACTGAAGAATACTAGAGCCACCTATCAACGTCTCATGAATAAGATTTTTAAAGACCTTATTGGGTGCACTATGGAAGTACATGTCAATAATATACTGGTGAAAGTCTTAAAAAACCATAACATATTTCTGACTTAAAATATATGCAACTCAATCCTATTAAATGTTCTTTTGGAGTCGCTTCAAAAAAATTCTTGGGATTCATGATAAGCCACCGAGGGATTGAGGCCATTCCTAAAAAAATCAAGGCACTAAGAGATATGGTGCCCCTAAAAAATATCAAAGAGGTCTAGATACTAAATAGCAGGTTACAACACTGTCTTATTTTTTAGCCCGCTCAGGGGATAAATATCTGTCTTTATTCAAGATATTGAGAGGTGCTCATAGCTCGGGGTTCCAATAGACTAAAGAATGCCAAGAAGCTTTTGAATAGCTTAGAAGATATTTGGCAACGCCACCACTACTTTTAAAATCATTATAGGGAGAAAAGGTATACCTATATCTAGCTATCTCTTCATATGCTATAAGCTCGATCTTAGTTCGAAAAGTGAATGTTGCACAACATCCCATATATTATGTTAGTAAGATCCTATCTAAAATAGAGGGATACTATTCACTAACAGATAAAACAACATTGGCGTTAGTCTATTCACACAGAAAACTACGCCCATACTTTCAAGCACATATAATTGGGATCTATATAAATCTCTTATTAAAAAATATCATTTAAAAGTTAGAAGTGTCCAGTAGACTAATCAAGTGGTCGGTAGAACTAGGAGAATTCAACATCCACTACTTGTCTAGACCCGACATCAAGTCTCAATTACTTATGGACTTTATGGTTGAGTGCACCATCCCTACCTCTGACGAGCCACCAGTTACTTCTCCTTCTCCCCCGTGCTGGATACTATATATTGATGGAACTTCTAAAAGTTCTGGCACTAGAGCTAAAATTTTATTAATCTCCCTGCAGCAAGTTACTCTTGAGTATGGGCTCCAACTGATGTTCCCTGTAGTGAATAATGTTGCCAAATATAAAGCCCTCATTACCAGGTTGAGGCTGACTATCGACTGTGAAGTAGAAAACTTAGTGATTCACTTCGATTCGCAACTGGTTGTCTCCAAGGTGGAGAAAGAATTTGATGTCCATAACCTACATTTGACCCAATATTGCAATATGGTAAAGTTGCTCTTGGTCCACATAAAGAAGTATCATATCATCTATATCCTCCAAGAGTAGAATGCACGGGCAGATGCCCTCTTTAAAATTGTTGTATCAATAACTAGAGACCTCTTTAAGAGAGTATATCGAAGAAAGTCACTTCTTGAGCATCCAAAGTTTGTGGGTCATATAGTCGATTGACGAACCAAAAGAGGCTTCTTGGATCAATGTTATCTTGTCCTTATAAGATGGTGTGATGCTTATAGATCCAATAGTTACAACATGACTTCAAAGCCAGGAAACAAACGTCACTATAATTGATGGAGACTTGTACAAATGAGCCTTCATTGGACTATACCTCAAGTGCCCCCCACCTTTAGAAATTGATTATGTGCTTCAAGAAGTTTATTCGGGGATATGTAAAGAACACCTGGGGGGAAGAGCATTAGCTTACAAGATTATGAGACAAAAATTTTATTGGCCATAATTAAATAAGATATGCTCGAATTCACACAGAAGTGCAAAAATTATCAATTACATTCCAATCTCTCCCTTTTGACAGCTATAGAACTTTCATCATTCTAGAGCCCATGACCTTTAACGCAATGGGAAATTGACATAATGAGACCTTTCCCTATAGCTAATGAATAATAAAAATTCATCATCCTAGTTGTAGACTATTTAACCAAATTGGCAGAGACATTACACTTGATAATGATTATAAAAGTCAATGCCAAATAATTTATATGGAAGAATAATCTGTCATTTTGGCATTCTCGCAAAGATCATCATCGAGAATAAAACTCAAATTTTTGAAAAAATCTTTACATTTTTTGTTAAGTTTTTTATATCCAACTGGTGCACGCAACCATAACACAGATAAATGGAGGTTACAAATTGAATAATATTAAAAGGATTGAAGACACACCTATGGAAGGTTAGGGGGCAATGGGTTGAGAAACTCTCAAATGTCCTCTGAGCTTATTATACCACTACAGGAGGTAACAGGAAAGGACCCCCAACGTAACAAAATTTCTCCCCTTTGGGAAGGTCTTTATTTAGTGGCAACCATGATTAAGCTCGAAACTTTCAAGTTAAAGGACGCTGATGAAAAAATTCTCCCTCAAACTTGAAACACTGGAAATCTTTGCAAGTATTATCAGCGGATGATTATAGTTTTACTTATCTTATATCTTATATTTCATCTAACTTGAGTGTCATGTAATTCATGTATCTATGTACCTCTTCTATGTTGAGTGTTGTGTAACTCTTATATCCCTAAGTTGTACCAAGCAAGTGTTATATTATCTTATATAATATAGTGATGTATTGTTTTCTCCTTATTGGTATTATCTTCTTCTTCTTCAAAAATATCATAATGATACTCTAAAGCAAATAACCAAAATCTAATTTTTTATCCTTGATTCGAAAAACACAAAATCTTCATTGTATCTTAATCACTGAGTGGTCAATCCCAATGGGACTTGATCTGACCTCTTATATACAAGTTAATGTCATCAAGCAATGATTTGACTAACAATTATGAATATGTCAAACATCCTAGGAGAATGTCTATCACATTCGCTCAAGCTAAGTGAGTTCATTGAAATATTTTTTGCCATCCAACGTAAAATAAAATAAAGACCATCAAATAAGTTCCATATATAAAAATGGGTATTAATAACTTTTGTATATCATAAAAAGATCACATACACTATATAAGAACATAAACTTCTGATACATATAACAATAAAAAAAAAGTGATACAACCAGTGGTAAAGAAATACTACAAAATCTCAACATCTTCATCCTCACTGGTAAAGACTTTCTTCAGCTCACTTTCACTATCATCCTCGCTTGAATCATTGAAGGAGAATCATTGGAAATTCGATTAGCAACCGGTTGTCTCCAAGGTGGAGAAAGAATTTGATGCCCATAACCTACATTTGACCCAATATTGCAATATGGTAAAGTTGCTCTTGGTCCACATAAAGAAGTATCATATCATCTATATCCTCCAAGAGTAGAATGCACGGGCAGATGCCCTCTTTAAAATTGTTGTATCAATAACTAGAGACCTCTTTAAGAGAGTATATCGAAGAAAGTCACTTCTTGAGCATCCAAAGTTTGTGGGTCATATAGTCGATTGACGAACCAAAAGAGGCTTCTTGGATCAATGTTATCTTGTCCTTATAAGATGGTGTGATGCTTATAGATCCAATAGTTACAACATGACTCCAGAGCCAGGAAACAAACGTCACTATAATTGATGGAGACTTGTACAAATGAGCCTTCATTGGACTATACCTCAAGTGCCCCCCACCTTTAGAAACTGATTATATGCTTCAAGAAGTTTATTCGGGGATATGTAAAGAACACCTGGGGGGAAGAGCATTAGCTTACAAGATTATGAGACAAAGATTTTATTGGCCACAATTAAATAAGATATGCTCGAATTCACACAGAAGTGCAAAAATTATCAATTACATTCCAATCTCTCCCTTTTGACAGCTATAGAACTTTCATCATTCTAGAGCCCATGACCTTTAACGCAATGGGAAATTGACATAATGAGACCTTTCCCTATAGCTAATGAATAATAAAAATTCATCATCCTAGCTGTAGACTATTTAACCAAATTGGCAGAGACATCACACTTGATAATGATTATAAAAGTCAATGCTAAATAATTTATATGGAAGAATAATCTGTCATTTTGGCATTCTCGCAAAGATCATCATCGAGAATAAAACTCAAATTTTTGAAAAAATCTTTACATTTTTTGTTAAGTTTTTTATATCCAACTGGTGCACGCAACCATAACACAGATAAATGGAGGTTACAAATTGAATAATATTAAAAGGATTGAAGACACGCCTATGGAAGGTTAGGGGGCAATGGGCTGAGAAACTCTCAAATGTCCTCTGAGCTTATTATACCACTACAGGAGGTAACAGGAAAGGACCCCCAACGTAACAAAATTTCTCCCCTTTGGGAAGGTCTTTATTTAGTGGCAACCATGATCAAGCTCGAAACTTTCAAGTTAAAGGACGCTGATGAAAAAATGCTCCCTCAAACTTGAAACACTGGAAATCTTTGCAAGTATTATCAGTGGATGATTATAGTTTTACTTATCTTATATATTATATTTCATCTAACTTGAGTGTCATGTAATTCATGTATCTATGTACCTCTTCTATGTTGAGTGTTGTGTAACTCTTATATCCCTAAGTTGTACCAAGCAACTGTTATATTATCTTATATAATATAGTGATGTATTGTTTTCTCCTTATTGGTATTATCTTCTTCTTCTTCAAAAATATCATAATGATACTCTAAAGCAAATAACCAAAATCTATTTTTTTATCCTTGATTCAAAACACACAAAATCTTCATTGTATCTTAATCACTGAGTGGTCAATCCTAGAGGGACTTGATCTGACCTCTTATATACAGGTCAATGTCATCAAGCAATGATTTAACTAACAATTATGAATATGTCAAACATCCTAGGAGAATGTCTATTACATTCGCTCAAGCTAAGTGAGTTCATTGAAATATTTTTTGCCATCCAACGTAAAATAAAATAAAGACCATCAAATAAGTTCCATATATAAAAATGGGTATTAATAACTTTTGTATATCATAAAAAGATCACATACACTATATAAGAACATAAACTTCTGATACATATAACAATAAAAAAAAAGTGATACAACCAGTGGTAAAGAAATACTACAAAATCTCAACATCTTCATCCTCACTGGTAAAGACTTTCTTCAGCTCACTTTCACTATCATCCTCGCTTGAATTTGAAGGAGGATCATTGGATGCATGGCTAGGCGTCAACCCATCAACTTCAACTCCAGTTTTACGCTGTACCAAGCAAACTCCTTTCAGATTGCCATGGATAAAGCCTTCTTCAATGCACTATTGCTCCAAGGCCTTCACTTCTATAACATATATGTGATCGCAAGCCTCCTGAATATGATCTTGAATTATACCCTTAAAGGCTACTGACTTCTTAAAATCTTCAATGGTTTTTGAAGATAATAATTCTGATCTAGATTGGACTTCGACAAAGTAATTTCTTTTCAGATAAAAGGCTCTGAAATCTCTTATTTTCATCATCAAGGGTTGTTATCTTCTCCACAATGGTTTGTTGGTCCTTTACATACTGATTGATCATCATCTGTGCATCCACCAGTTTAATGTGGATTCGATCCATCTATTAATTATGCAAAGAAGTAGAAGTTACCATGGTCGCCAATTCAGCCCTGCATTCTGCTAACTGTTCTTTCACTATCTTCATTTCTTTGATCTTGCCATCATATTTTTGCTTATAATCTCCTTAAAGATATTTAACTTTCACAAATTTGTTATTCCAATCATTCAAGGTCAAAGTTAGCTAAACTTCAAGATCCATACACTGCAATAATTGAAAAAATAAGATAATATCTATAAGAGACATATCTTTATAGATATACAAAAAGCAGTGCAAAAAAAAGCTACTCACCAAATCATCAGCTCGTCAACATTTGATGCACTAGTAATTCAAAATATCTTCCGGGATATGTAACTTGAAAGGAGAAGAATCTTTATGACATTGGCCAATACTTACTAAAGTTTCCTCCATCTTCTTCTTCTTGGACGAGGCTTGTGGATCATCATTACTTACTAATCATTTAGGGGGGAACTTTGAAAGTATGGATAGATATTTCTTGAACTTTTACTGACTTCTTTAGCATAATCGAATGAGATCTCCTTGTCTGAAAAAATAATCCAACTTTGAACAGATGTTCTTCCTTTACATAATTACCTAGATAACATACCTCATAGAGAAGATTATCAATATCAAGAATGCTGAGCATTTCTAATATATCTCATGCTCTAGTATGAAGGGGAACAATCATATCCTTCAACTTTTCTCATTTTCCCAAAAGATTCCAATCATTCTTTACAAAAAAGAATCCATTAGCCCAGCTCTTTGATAGGTCTCGAGTATGAATATCTAACCGTTTATCTGAATATGATATAACTCTATGTGTTACAAGTAAGTTGACCCATCCAAGAGAAGCATTCTGGTGTCAACACTGCTCCTTGATCTCTAAAAAATATAATTAATCACACTGCAATTGACATGGTTATGTATGAAAATTAGGATAGACTCACTCCATATATAACTGAAATATCAACTAACTTCGAAGGAGGTGGAAATCATAGCCCGCTCGCATACTGATCACATAAATACTTAGATATCCTTGAGGAGGAAAATATGTCCGATCAGATTTTTCTGGCACCTTCATTACAAGATCAATAGGGAAATAAAATTTCTTTTGAAATATGATAAAAAATCACTGGTAATTATGGATACCACATCGTTATCCTTTACCACCTTATGAGTCTTTAGGGTGTCACTTTGAGCAGTGGATCGTTGATCTCCTTTGGTCCTAAAAATTTTGTGGGAGGAAGGATCACCCATTTGAACTTCTACAAAAAAGATGGGCACTAAAATTTGATAGGGGATGCCGCCTATCAAAGATAATGAAATGCCTCTAAAGTGAAGAAGAAATATGGGGGAAAAATAAAAAAAAGATAAGAACATTCTATTTCTACACAATGAGGGGCACTTGAACTTGATAGGGAATGCCACCTATTTAAAACAGTGGAGGCCTCTACTGTAAGAAGACTGGAGGAAGAGAGGAGAAGGGGAAGAGGTGCAGTTCTTCCCTTAACCCCAGGGGGTATTTATAGGATCGGGGGGGGGGGGGGATTGGTTTCTAGAAATTTTTTGAATTTATTTAAACTTTTTTCAAATTTTTTTAGAATATTTTTAAAATTTTTGAACTTTTCTAAAAAAGAAAAGAAATTGAATAATTGATAACCAGTTATAACTGCCTTCCAAACCACACCCCACAAAGTGCCGCGCCTATTCACCAGTGCAATAGCGCGAGCCCACTGGTTCAGCCGCCAATACTCATCCAAGCCCAAATTTTGGCCTAGACAGTCTGATTCGAAAATTCTGGGGGTCCCCGTAATCATTTTTTGACATTCTTGACTGAATTTTTGCACTTTCAGAGTTAAACAAAGCTTCTACAATCAATTTCAAGTTTGATTAAAAGTTTTGGATCAAAAATTTCTAACAATTTTTGTCCCGACCAATGAGCTGACCTCAGAATAATCGAAAATTATAATTAAGGGTATTTTGTTTAGTTCACAACCTCGAGGGGAGGTCTACGTTGACATCTAGGGAGCAAAATTAAGTTAAAGCTCTCGAAAGTAAATTTGGAGCCGTATGAACTCTCATTTCACAAAAGTTGTTGTCGAATTGAACATCTCAAAAAAATGAACCCAACTACACTAAATTTAATCCAATACAAGCCCAAATGGGTCCAAATCGAAAGCCTGAAGCACATTTAAAAGATTCAAAGTATAAATTGGATGTCCAAATAATATTTAAATGTGACATTCTTATAGTAAAATCGAGCGGCTCAATAGGATGAATTCAAGGAGCCTAAGATCGATGAATTCTAACATCATTAAGACACTCAAATGATCAATAAATTATCTATAATCAAGGAAATCAATATTGACCGTCCATTAAAAACACTCTTAATATGACCCTAATATTCTCCCTATTTATTAGCCATGCTACTCCTAGAAAATTATAAATAGACCCCTCAATCTTCATTAAAGGGAGGCAAGTAAGAGCAAGAAGTGAAGAGAGGAAGATAAATTTGGAGCTCGCTTGTCACCAGCCACTGATCATCTTCAGACTTTCACCCAGTCACCGATCATCACTGGACTTTCGTCTGACCATCAACAGTCGCTGGACTTTTGCCCGGCCACCAACCGTCGCTAGACTTCCCCCTGGCCACCGACCGTCATTAGACTTTCCCCTAGCCACCGACCATCGTCGAACTTCCCCCCAGCCACCGACCATCATCGGATTTCCACCCGACCATCGACTGTCACTGGACCTCCACCCGATCAACGACCATTGTCGGACTTCTGCCTGTCCATCTACCAGCGCCGGACTTCTGCTCGACAACTGTTGGACTTCCATTATACCACTGTTGGACCTCCTCCCAAACATCCACACGAAGTTCAACCCACTTCCCAAACTTTTGTAATCTAATCATCCTCAAGTTTAGGGATGATTTTTATAATCCATTCAAATTCTAGTGGAATTATTTAATTGGGCATGGCTCCATGGGTTTTCCTCTTTTACATAATTTTTTACATAAAAATTTTGGTGTTTCTAATTTCTCTGTTTGTGTGCTGGGGTATCTGTGCAAGGCTTAGATGAAAGATTATTTTACTTTACCATCACGAATATTCTAACATGCAATATATATATATATATAAGGAGGGAGAGGAGAAAGAGAAGAGTGAGGAAGCTCTTCGGGCCTTTTTCATCTAACACTGGTATTATGGATTTTATTCTATTTGACATAAGTGGTTACACTCTTACTCCTATTTTCAATGATTTTGATTTCTATATTTTTAATCTTTCTGAAATTGATAAAAATATTTTATCTCCTGATTTGTCAAGCTTCCACCATGTAACATTTCTTAAATGATAAATATGATCTTCACGATCATTTTCACTGTAATATTATTAAATTTCACCTGATAAATCAGAAGCTAAGCTTTTTTGAAGCAAATACGTAGTATTCAATTTTCATAAATTTTTTTGCTTTTTGTAGGTTATTAAATTTCTTACATGATTGAACTACATAGAGAAAATGATAAGACTGATATGGGATAAATGTGATATTTGCATGTAATCAAAGAAGGCTTGATGTTAATGCTATAATTAATATGATTTATCTCTTAAAATATAATACTCTGAGCATGATGGTGGGCTAATGGGTTTTCTTTAAAATAAAAGGTTTATTGTGTGATCATGGTTGTAGCCTATAATCGATTGACTAATTACACCAACAGGTAGAGAGTGATGACTCTTTATTGATGATTGAAAGCCACCTATGAATTGACTTAAGACTAACTGGTTGATAGTTGGGGTTAAAGTAATGACTGATGACAAACTAGTCGATGATTGGGGTGAGAGGATGAAAACACCACATAATGTTAGATGTCCTATCTTGCTCTTCATAATTGCATTCATGATTGCATTTACATGATAGTATATTAAATTGATTGATAGATAAAATTGAAGTTATATTGATAAAACGTATACTGGTACTGATATAATATAACATAACATACTAACATGGCTTATTGATTGGTATCCTTTTATTATAATTAATAGATCTTTATTTTGCTTTATTGATCATATTAGTTTTAGTATTGATGATTGATATGAATTTTATAGTTTATTCCTTACTTATATTGATAAACTATTAATTGTTAATTGATATGGATCCAAATTGGAGCAGACATATCAATTCTTTTATCTTGCATTGAATATACAGTGGTGAGTTATGGTTACTACTAGGCTATTATGCACATTACATGATTTTTATATGATTTTAGGTAAAAGTAAAGAGTTTGCAGTGTGAGGTTAAACACGGATGCTAGTTAGTTTTACTTTCAGCTCTTTAGTTTTATATGTGCTCTTTTGCAGCATATAGTGACTATTGTATATATGTTTTCAAACTATGTAACATAATTACAAATATTGACTGTCAAAATATAATTATATTTATCACTATTTATACTTTTTCTTAATATAATTAGTCAACTCTATTATCAATGATCTAGTTGTTAAAGACTTGAAAAAAAAACTTCCACTTTAGATCCCAAGGCATAACAAAGTGATATCAGAATAATGGATAGTGGAAGAATTTGATTGTATTTAGAGCTATAAAATGATTTCATTATTTCTTGGTTAAATATGCTTATATATTTATGTTGTTTCAAAGGATTTATTTTATATTTGAGTTTTTTTATTGATCGGGCAAATAGGCCCGAAAGGGAAGAAATCAGAACTCGATGCTGAAGTATTTTTAGTTACACCTGAAAATATGATATAATTTGCTGACATGATTGCTCAGATGGTAAACGATAAATTACACGTGCTTTCATATTTTTCAAATAAGTTTATTTTTAAAATTTTGGGTTATTACAATCTCCCCATATTTAGAAAATGTCATCATCAACATTTATATATCAATATGAGATAGTATAATTAAAATTAAATCAAATCTATAATACACTAAATCAAATTGGTTAAAAAATCAAGAATTTATGTCAGGCATAAATCATAATAAAATCAATTCTAAAATAATCGAAAAACTCAAATTATAAATAAAAAATAAAAATAAAATCTTGCAAGTTATATTCTCACACTTCAGAAGCCTCTTTCACTAGTTCTAATTGATTGTAATTTTCACTTTCTTTAGTTTTTTTTTACAGTATGATTTTTTACTTTTAAAAAATTAATTAAAAAAATAAATTGCAATAATTCATTAAAATGTTAAATCAATAAAGCCATTAAATAAATAGTGAACACAAATATTAACATAAATATTATTTATTCAACGACTCAAAATTATGTATATAATTTTAAAAAGCTTACTATATTTTCTTCTTAGTACATATAATTTAAGCTAAATATAATTAAATTCACTATTAAAATTAATTATGTTTGGTTTTTCCAAAATCCAACCGAATTAATGAAACTAAAGCTCTAATTAATTTAATTAGGTTTAACAAATATTTGGTATGTTCAATTTATAAATTTTGTAACCGAATCTTATTGGCTTATAAACTATTTAACTTTTAAACCTTCAAAATGCACATCTCAATCCATAAATTAAATTATAAATAATATCAATTTGTCAAAATCAATAATATTAATTATTTTATTTGATTTAATTTTAATTAATATATTTATATATAATTTATTTGATTGAATATTTATAATATTATTTAATAAATTATTATCATTTATAATTAAATTAATTAAATCAAATTATCATAAAGTAAGATCCTAATTAATCATTAGACACAATAGCTTATATTCAATCATATTAAATTATAAATAATAACGGTTTATTTAAATTATTATGTTTTAATTAATTTGTATTAATTACTAGAATGTAAATTAATATAGTCAAATTGAATAAATAATTAAATATGTAGATATGTCCGCTGCGTCTCCAGCCCTCCTTCTCGAAACCTTCCTTGGCGGCCGGCCTGTAAGTGAAGGAGAAGCGCTGAAGCGGAGTTTGTGACCGGAGCTCGTTGAGAGCAGGCGTTGACGGGACTTGCGGCGGGTGAAGGGAGTTCGCTGGGGGCAGGCATCGGCGGGGCTGGCGGCGTGTGAAGGAGAAGTGTAGTTCTTGAGGGGCTCGCTGGGGGATGAGACGCCGCGGGTTAAAGTTAAATTCGCCGAATTTACGGATATAGAAAATCCGGCATTAAAGGCATCGGCGGGTTAAAGTTAAATTCGCCGAATTTACGCAGGAGGTGTATAGATTGCACGCGTCGATTCTTCGGCTCCTTCGTGGCAGTTCGACTTCGCTCCTCGACGACTTTTCCTTCCTGTCGGATCGGAAGTTAGGACATTTTTTGATTGGATGCAACAACGGGAGCTCGCTGGCTTTGAAGGTAACTTTCTCCCTTTCGCGCTCTTCTCCGGCCAAATCCCGTAAAGCTCGTTAAATCCGGGAAAGGATGGGATTAGGATTTACACGGATTTACCGGATTTATGCCGTAAATCCCTAAATCCCGGATTTACGGATTCGCAGGATTTACAGACGCGCGGAATGCGTTTGGCTGAATTTACGTTAAATCCTACTTAAAACTACAGCTAAATCCGATACCAAACACCCCCTTAAAGTTGCGATTTTTGCCGTTTTGACAGAATTTAAGTTAAATCTGCTCAAATCCTGCAACCAAGTAGCCCATAACTTTGTCTTCTATACAACCTCTTTGATTTCGAGCTCTGATGGCAGAGGATCAGAAAGCTGGTGGAGTAGCGTCAACAGCTATGGCGACGGAGGAGGACAATCAGGTGGTGAACCCTTGGGAGGTATCGGCGAGGGATGGCGGAAAGATAGATTACGACAAGCTGATTGAAAAGTTTGGATGCCAGCGGCTTGATCAATCCCTTGTCAACCGTGTCGAGCGCCTCACTTCGCGCCCTGCTCACGTATTTCTCCGTCGTGGTGTCTTCTTCGCCCACAGGTCGCTCATTTTTCTTCGCTACTTCATCATCTTTTGGCAATGTATTATGAGTTTGATGTGTATTTTGTTTATTTTAGGGATTTGAATGAGATTCTTGATGTCTACGAGAGGGGGGAGAAGTTTTATCTTTATACGGGGAGGGGACCTTCATCAGAGGCTCTACACCTGGGCCATTTGGTGCCCTTCATGTTCACTAAGTAATCTTTTGATTTGCAAATGCAGATTTTTTTTATTTATTGATTATCTTTTTATTAATTTTGTATTGCTTATTGGTGTTAATGATTTGTTTTTGCGTTTTGTTTTGAATTGCTTCATCATTATATCCATAGATTTTATTGTGATGTAACTCCAGAATATTGTTTCCAGACACTAGTTGCGGACAACAAAAAATTGTTAGTAAATGTGCAATGTTCCATAGAATGCTTCTTTGATTTGCTTATGTTAATGTTCTGGAAACAACCATCCTGCAAGTTCAACGGAGTGGAAACTGTGTTATGTGTGGAATCTAATTGTATTGATCAATTAGGTTGTTCTGTTGCCTCATACCTCAGGTTTCTCGTGCTCGCTGGGGGTGCGGGGGGTTTATCTCTTGCTTGGGTTCGGGTGATTTGCACATTAAATTTTTTCCCGTACAACGCACCAGCGTTATGTACCCGAGCGCCCCAACGTTGTGTTCCCGAGCTCCCCGACGCAGAACGACATAGAGCGGAGCGACACAGAGGTCTAATACGGCGTCGCAGCGGATCAAGACAGATGTTTGAGCGCTGCAGCGCTCCAAACTGGCGCTGTATCGCTGCGAGATGGATTGGACGGTTTTTTTTCTCGTTTTTCTGAAGGGTTGCATCCCTTGGGGTTATTTACTTGACTTTCTCTTGTATTTTGAGTATGTTAGATATTGAGAGCGGTGCATGTGAGAAGAAAAGCAATGAGAGAGTGAGAGAGAAGAGAGATTTGTACTATTTCTCCTAATTTCATAGTGGATTTCTTGGTGTGGTGTGGCTCCATGGTTTTTTTCTCTAATTTGGGTTTTTCCACGTTAAATCCTGGTGTCCTTTATTTTTTTCGTTACTTTTACTTTCTTGCTTGTTACGCATTTGTGGTGTTTACTCCTCATCCCCAACAAACTGAATAGCAAATGTTGCTTTACTTGCATAAGGAATGAAGGATAATATGACAATCTATTTGATATCTCGAAAATTTTATGCCTAAGTCATGATTATAGGTGATTTGATTGAACTCCCACTAGATTTGATCCTCATATCATTTGAATGGTTGCATCATTCCTTCATGATTGGTATTCATATACTGATTTTCATTCTCTCCAATCATGTTTGTATTTGACAGAGAAGGAAGAGGAGGAATATGATTTGATTTATCTCCTACCAGATTGGATTCCAATATCATTTGAATGGTTGCATTTGGCTTAGACGATTTGGTTGATCTCCTACTAGTTCTGATCCCCATATCTCTGACTAGTTGCAGTGATTTTTATTTTCTTTCTCATCCACTTCATTAGACTGGCTATTTGCTCTGATAATCTAGTTACTTGATCATCTTAGATTGGATGTAATAACATTGTTACCTATTGATTGACTTTCTTTCTCTTCTTCCTTTTGCTCTCCCTCTTTCTTGACTTCCCTAAGAAGTGGTTCTTCATTTTTTTTTTACATCCTCTCGATTTTTAGTTTTGGACTTGAAGGTAATGGGGAAGAAATTAAAAAATAAAGTAAAACGTTTTCCTAGGATTAGATGGGGGCATTTAAAGAATATTAACAAAAATATTTTTGAGAGTAAGATTTTAGATCTTAAGATTTTGTCTGTGCATGAGGATGCTAATGTTATGTGGGAAAAAGTGGCTAGTAATATTAAGAATATTGCAAAAGATGTGCTTGGAGTTTCAAAGGGAAAAGCTCCTAATAGTAAAAATAGTTGGTGGTGGAATCCAAATGTACAAGAAAAGATTAAAAATAAGAAGATTTGTTATAAAAATTGGTTTAATTGTAAAAATTCTGATAATTGGAAATTATATAAAGAGGCACGTAAGGAATCTAAGAAAGCAATATGTGATGCAAAGAGTTTAGCTTTTAGTGATTTATATAATAGATTAGATACTAAGGAGGGAGAAAGATATATGTATAAGCTAGCCAAACAAAGAGATAGGAGTAGTAAGGATTTAGTTCAAGTGAAGTGTATTAAGGATGAAGATCAAAAAGTACTTTTTTTAGAAGATGATATTCAACAAAGGTGGATGAGATATTTTGCTAAACTTTTTAATGAAGAATGTGAAAATAAAATTGACTGTAGTGACCTTAGCACCTTAAATGAAAATAAAGATTTCTGTTTTTATCGGCGTATTAGTAAAACCGAAGTTAGAGAGGCTTTAAAGAAAATGAAGGGTGGAAAAGCTGTTGGACCTGATGATATTCCAATAGAGGTGTGGAAATGCTTAGGAGATGAAGGAATTTCTTGGCTTACTAAACTTTTTAATACTGTTTTGAAGACTAAAAAGATGCCAGATGAGTGGAGAATGAGTGTGTTAATCCCTATTTTTAAGAATAAAGGTGATGCACAAGATTGTGCGAATTATAGAGGAATTAAGTTAATGTGTCATACTTTAAAACTATGGGAACGAGTTATGGAGCATAGGTTGCGGCGTGATACTAATGTTTCTCAAAATCAATTTGGATTTATGCCGGGTAGGTCTACTATGGAAGCCATACATTTATTAAGAGGTTTGATGGAGAAATATAGAGAGAATAAGGAGGATTTACATATGATATTTATTGATTTAGAAAAAGCATATGATAAAGTTCCAAGAGAAGTGCTATGGAGAGTTCTTGAAAAGAAAGAAGTTAATAATGCTTATATTCAAATCATTAAAGATATGTATGCAGGAGCTATTACTTGTGTTCAAACACAAGGTGGTTTGACCAAGTATTTTCCTATTTCGGTTGGATTACACCAAGGATCAGCCTTAAGCCCATATCTTTTTGCTTTAGTCATCGATGTTCTCACTAGACATTTGCAAGAGGATGTACCTTGGTGTATGCTTTTTGCTGATGATATTCTTCTTGTTGATAAGACTAGAGAGGGAGTTGAAGGTAAACTAGAATTGTGGAGGTCAACCTTAGAGTCTAAAGGTTTTCGCTTGAGTAGATCTAAAACGGAATATATGGAGTGTAATTTTGGTAATAATAGACCTAGTGAGGGCATTGTGACTTTGGCCGATCAAGTCATTAATAAGAGTACACGTTTTAGATATCTTGGATCTATTGTTCAGAGTGATGGTGATATAGATGGGGATATTATCAGCAGAATCCAAGTTGGATGGTTAAAGTGGAGGAATGCATCGGGCTTATTGTGTGATAGAAAAGTACCCCTCAAACTTAAGGGAAAATTCTATAAGATGGTGGTGAGACCTGCAATGCTTTATGGTGCTGAATGTTGGCCATTAAAAGAGAAGCATAATTCTAAGTTAAGTGTTGCAGAGATGAGGATGCTCAGGTGGATGAGTGGCTTTACCCTTAGAGATAGGATACGAAATGAGCATATTCGTGAAAAGGTTGGAGTAGCTCCAGTGGAAGATAAGATTAGAGAGAGTCGCCTTAGATGGTTTGGTCACGTAAAACGGCGGCCTCCCGATGACCCGGTTAGGAAAGTAGAGGTCTTAGATTTGACTTATGTTAAGAAAGGTAGAGGTAGACCTAAAAAGACTTGGTTAGAAAATATTAGAAATGATCTTTCTTTATTAGATTTAAACGAGAATTTGACTTTTAATAGGACACAATGGAGAAAAAGGATTCATGTAGCCGACCCCACGTAGTGGGATAAAGGCTTGATGTTGTTGTTGTTGTATCCTCTCGATTTTTGTATCATGTGCCAAGGATTGATGCATTGATACTAACTTGATGGGTATCATCCTCTTACCGTTATTGCAGAAGCCCACAATCAAAGATTACAATGGTTATAGGAATTTCTTTTGTAGTATCCCTATTGATTTATGAATCAAATCAAAGATACCTCAAGATAGCTTTCTTGTGGTGTATTACTTCCTCTCTTAGGTTTCGACTCTTTATGTTTGTGGATGGTAGTAGTCCTTTGCTGATTTGAAGTTCTTCATTTCAACAGCAAACTTGTTGCTTTTGTGTTTTTTGCCTTCACAATGTACTGCTCATAGTAGAATTGCCTTTGATTTCTTACTAAAATGACCTGCAATTACCAAATTTATTGTTTGCTGGACAACTTAATTCGCACTTTTATTCCTGAAGCAAAATTTTCACGATTTTATATCTGTACAGAACTCGGGTGCAGTGGAGTATTTTGTCTTCTTGTACAGCAAAAATAAGACAATTTGCTTCAATGGTTACTGTAATAAATTACAGAGTAGAGTCCAATATCAGAGGCTGGCCACAATAGTAGGAAAATATTTCATGCGGTTCCTTGCTATAGGTATAGAAGTGGAGTCCTGCGGTTTTTCACTTGACAGGTTCCTTTATTATGTAGAATTAAAAGCCTTCAGGAATTGATTTAATCCATAACTAAATAAACTCCAAAGGAAAAAAAAAAATCTTTCTATAATAACATCCTAGATAAGTTCAAATTAGATGAAAATTTCAAAAGGAATTATCCTAATTTGAATTTAAATTCAAATATATACTAAATCAAATAAGTTTAAAATTTTTGTATTTATTGTAATGTTATGATTTAAAAATTGATCCAATGGCTAGCTTCGGGAGTCTTGATTTTCCTTATCTGATGTTTGATTGATCATCCGATCACGCATGTGAACTCTTAACTACATCCTCTTCAATCTTATTAGTGATATGAGGATCACTACCGCTAGTAACTTCAATGCACGCGATCTCTTTGATTTTTTACGATATGATGCCCAAATTGTGAGGATAGCTTTGTCTTATGAACTTATTTATGGTGGATGGTCTTCATGATCTGTTCTCTAGATCAATGCAGGACTTCAAGAATAGATCCCATGCAATAGTTTTGGATCCCGTGCATTGTATGTTGTACCAAAAAAACTAAAATATTGAAGAGATTTTTAATAATTCTGTCTTTTACTCAATATTAGGACAATAAATTTGAATTTTTTGTGACTTTTCGTTAAGAGGAGCACTCTCAACTCCCAAAGCTTGTGAAAATCACCAAGGGTCTTTATTTAACTTTTATTTTTCATGTGCGATCAGTTTTCTTGCAGAGCATTTTTTCACGGAAGTTACAAATTATGCCACTTTGTTAGAAACGAGCTTACAAAAGATGTAGGATGAACTGTTTTGCTGCCTTTGCAAGAGGAAATACATTAAATTTTGAGGAAAGTATAACTCCAAGATAGCCATACCAAAAATTTCGGCATCAGCTATTGCTCTTCCGAATTGATACCTTGAAAGTTACCATTCCAATTCAACAGAAAGCAATTCTAGCTTTTTTTTTCTGTTATATGCTGCATCAACCATATCTTCACTGAAATTAGTAGACTATAAAAGGTCTTCCCAACATTGTCAGTGGTCAAATCAGAAGAAAGATTATAAATTTTCAAGTGAATCAAAGCGCCATACTTCATTAAGTTATATTTGATTATTATATTTATACAGTTTTGGGCCAATTTCTAACTGAAAAATATTTTCACCAGTATTATTGTTACAAAACAGATTTCTTTAAATTTTGCAATTTTAAATAGTAATTGTTCATTAACTGCAAATGAATGTAGATATTTGCAGGATGCATTCAAGGTTCCGCTAGTGATTCAACTAACTGATGATGAGAAGTGCATGTGGAAGAATTTGTCAGTGGAAGAGTCTCGAAGACTTGCTCGTGAGAATGCAAAGGATATCATTGCTTGTGGCTTTGATATTTCAAGAACATTCATATTTTCAGATTTTGATTATGTTGGTGGGTAAGTTTTCTTGGAATGTTCTAAAACACTTCCTTGCATGTACATGCTACTAGATTTGTTGCTGCACTCAATAACATATTTTATCCTCTATTGATCTCCTATGGAGCTAAGCTAATTAATACCACTAATATGCTTGTTTTATGATGCAGAACTACAATGCTTAAAGGTAAATTGCACGATTATTTAAGAGAGGGGTGCCTACGTTTAGGCCAAATCACTTGCTAAGCACTTGGGCAAGCAAAATAAATTAGAGAATCAACAACATGCGAAGTAGTAGGTATTCAATTAAAATCCCTAAATTAACAATAAGATAAGTAACAAATAAAGGTACGCTCAAGCCCTACGTTTACTAAGCTTTAGCATTTTAAGCGGAGTTCGATCCTTTGCGAGTCCGTCATCACCTACAAGGTTAGTGAATAAAGAGGTAATTGAATAAGGAGAAAAGTTCACCCTTATTGTGATTTGGAAGAGGAACGCCACCGGATCTTATTCACTTGCTTGCTAATAGCGCCGGAGAGGATATTTAGGAGGCGAATAATGTAACCTTTAATGGGATGTGAAGAAGTAGCTGGACCGGTGGAGGACGTTGATCCGCCGGCGATGATCCAACGTCCCTTTGACCTTTGTTCGTCCATCACGTCAACCAAGACAATTTGGATGCGATCAATGTATTCCTCAACGGTGTTGTTGAAGTCGAAACTCACGTCAAAGAAAGGAAACCGGAGGATATCGATTTGATCTTGATCGTCATGTATCAATCCGTAGTCCCATTCGGGAACCTCCATTCATGGTGATTTTGGAGAGAATGGTTGAAGGGGATGCTCCTTTGCTGTCCTTGATGTTTTTCTCCAAGAGATTGGTGGTTTGTCTTGAAAATAAAGTGGAGAAAGGATGGAGGAGGTGGCCGGCCAAGGTAGGGGAGGGGAGGGGAAAGTTGGTTCAGATTTTGTGGAGTTAGGGTTAGGGTTTGAGAAGGGATAATTCAAATTTCTGAAATTAATTTCAGATTTGAATTAGGAGGGAAATTGGGAAAAGAAAAATAGGAATTAATTCCTAAAGGGGTAGGAATTAAAGGGAGGGGTGGGGGGATTGGAGAGAGAGAGAGGGGGGCAGTAATGGGGATGGGGTCGGCGGCATTAAGGAGGGGGAGGGGATTTGGGGGTGATTGATTTGGGTTCCTAATTTAGGTTTAGAGGAAATAGGAAAGGTTTGACTCCCTCCTATTTAAATATAAATTCAAATAAACTCAATTAGGCAACTTTCCTAAAATAAGTTGGGTAATTTAGGAAAGTATTGAATTTAAATTCAAATTAAATTTAAATTTCAAATGCTTTCTAAATATACACCAAACTAATTTAGGAAACCAAGTTATGAGATAGGGGAGGGGGAGGCCGGTGGCTTGCTTGGAGGGGGAATGGGGATGGGGTGGCCGGCGGGTGGAGGTAGAGGGAGAGGTGGTCGGGTAGGGAAGAAGGGAGGGGGAAGGAAGAAAGGACTACGAAACTAACCATGAATCCGGACTCTTCCAAGATTGTTGGGTGATCCAATTCTCTCTCCAAGGGATCTCTCCCCAAGCTCTCAAGCTCTCAACTCTCAAAGCAAAGTGCAGGAAATTTTCTTTTGTTATTCATTAACTTCAAAAGACTAATACTAGGGCTATAAATATCCTCATACAAAGACTCTCAAAACACATGACAATAATGCCCCTTGGGCTTACATATGACCACCCTTGAGTAAGGGGTAAAACAAGAAAATAACATAATACTAATGAAATAAAATAAAGACAAGAATCAAAAATACAATGACTTGATCGTGGCCGTAGATCGACGGCCACGTCTCCGATAAACTTTCTATGTAGTGATGTCCTCATCACTTTAGCTTTAATGCACATTATCAGAATTGTCATCAAGTTTAGTGATGCTTATAGTATGATAAAAAATAGTTTTTTTTTTAATGTAAAAGTAGTGCAACATATGAAAATGATTTTCGTTTATTGAACTGTTGTTAACGTGAAACTTTTTTTAATTTTTGCAGTGCCTTTTACCAAAACATGGTCAGAGTTGCAAAATGTGTAACTTTCAATAAGGTGATTACTGTGTTTAATTATCAGTTTATGTAATCATCTATCTTTATTTATTTATGCATGCCTCTTATAGATATATTATATGAGATGGACTTTCGTCATTTTCCAGAATGCTTTAGTCTTTAACTGCAATTTAACACCATTCAATTTTATTAGTTTTTAAATCTATAATTTTCTATCCAAAGACAGTCAGTTAAGGATGATGTTTCATCGTTTTCATAATGTTTGGACAATCTATGGATTATGAGTGAGAAATTTAAAGCAAATTATAGCAGTCCTCTATGTAATTCACTTTTCATGTATTATAAACTAGTACTCTGCAACATTCTTTGAATATCATAAGCAATTAGTTTTTTTAAGTTCTAGGTGATTTGCAGGATTCCATGATGTGAAAAGAAATAAATCTCTTGTCAATTACTAGAGTCATTCATCGTGAGCATTCTAGATGTAATTGATGATCAATCTTAACAATGCTTTTAATCTTAAATGTCACTAGCTTTAATGATATTGAAGAGGATGATGACCTTGATTTTGTGTTTGAAGATTATGTACCTTAAATTTGATTTTGCGTAAAAAGTTCTCTCTCTCTTTATGCATATATGAAAATATGTATGATATACATATTAATTATAAATATATAAGGTTTAGCCAAAGTTTTACCATCACTCACCGGGTTTGGAAGGCGACACACTGTTTAAACTAACACTATGATTGTTTTTATCCACTACATGAGCAAGATAACTAATGAACACATGGAAAATCATTTAATGAGCTTTAATTATTGATTCTAAACAATATATTATCCCTTTAATACCGTTGAAGTTAATAGGTACATATCTGATTTACATAATTTCACTTTCTTATTATAAACATTATGATAAGCAGGGAGTTAATCCATACCCAATATCACATCAAACTCAGCTAGTTGAAATACAATAAGTGTAGCAGATATGTCTACGTCAATGACAATAATGTCACAATCGTTAACATAGTGTGAACTAAATGATATTGTAATAGGCTTATGTGACTAATTGTGAAACTAATGCACTTGCTGCGAATTTATTTTATTTGAATGAATGTGATGCTTCATAGTTAATAAAATTCTTGTTGGTTTAAAAATTATAAATTTTATTTGTCACTACATTGGGAGTTTCATGAGCCTTTTGTTGTGTCGTTAGTAAATACAAGGCGTGGAATTGCTTGTTTAGGTTGCTCCTGAGTCTGAGGTCTTAGCAGCTAATATTGCACCATTTATTATTTTGATATGACACCCGATGTTATTGTTGGTACTGCAAAACATGAGTACTGTTGAGAAGGCATAAATGTTAGAAATTATTGTTCTTGATAATTAGGCTGAATATAATGTTGCTTCTCTTGTCCTTTATCGTTGTTTTTTAGTGTCTCACCTCTTTATATTTTTGTCACAAATTTTATGTTGATTTTTAAAATTGTTCTGTCACGTACAACTATTAAAATGGACTGCTGCTGCGTCTCAAGGAGGGCAATATTTTTATGATTACTACTATAATAATTTAAGTAATTGCTAATAATTAAATTATAGTTTTGCAGTGAGGGCAATGAGAATTATTCTTCGATATTTATGATTTGGTGGTTTTGATGATTATTTTTTGGAGAACCTCTATTCACTCGTGTCTTCGATCTTTTGCTTTCTATCATTCTTCTCTTCATAGACATTAATCTTTATTTCCTTATATACAGCTTGGGCCATCAGTTCTCTGAAGATAATATATTTGATAGAAGATAGTCATTTTCTGATATCTTCTATCAAATAACAAAATTATAAATCTTATGATCTTCATGCTAACGAATAGAAGAGACAAATTTGATGACTTGAGCAAATTAGACCTCATACTCTTAAATAGTTTTCGGTCCTTGCTCTAACTTTTTAAAATCATTTGTCAGTTTAATGCGGTTTGTCATTGGAATATTACTCTAAAAATAATTTCTCGAAGTCTGCCTAAAGAATCACTTTATTAGGTCAAAAATTATTATGTTAATGTCTCTCCCATCAATCATGAGCAACTACTCACAGTTGGAATGCCGGTATATTCGCATTGTTTTCATAAGGGCACTATACCTTGGAATGTCTTCTTAATGCCGTAATTTAATTTATTAGATTTAATTGGTTTTACCATCCCATTGAATGTAAAAGGATGCATGTTCAAAAATTGATCTATCACCCCTTCATTAACATGCACCACTTATAGAGTTTTAATTTCAAAATTAGTATGAGTAGTCATGTCTACCTGTGTCACTCGAGCCATTTGAGCAATCAATCTCGATTGATTGACCTAAGTCTTGACAGTGGATGGTGCTTGCAGCTACTTGTTGTGCTAGTGAGTTACTTGTGATGCTGGTAGGATGATTGTTGAATCTTAGCTATGATATTTGCTTATAAGGTTTGCATTGTATTACCTATTGCAATAGTGTTTAAACCAATTCTGACCCGATATGTAAATCTTTTGTGTTAGAATTTTCTATATTCTCATTCTGCACATGCCTGATAATATTTTGCACCTATGTGAATGCATAAATTCTATTTTAGAGCATATCCCAAGGGTTTATGTGCATGAAATATGAAATCTGAAAATTTTCCCTTAAGAGTGCCATGACTTGGGGTTGGTAGCGCTGTGGTGTTGAGCTCTCTATTATTTTAAGGATTTATGGGGGAGCCATGACACTGGGTCTGGGTGTTGTAGCGTTGTGTTCTTTGTTGTGAGCGTTGTGGCATTGTAATCAAATATTTTATAAATATCAAAATCCACTTAAATCTCAAAATGCAAAACCATTTTCTCCACTTAAGTTGTCGGTTAGAGAGAGAAAGTCAGTTTTGAGCTTCTTCGATCTGTTTTTGGTTGTCGGCCCAATTTTGTAAGTAGTTACAAGTTGAAGTATGTTATGTTTTGTCTATCTCAATTTTTAATAATTTGAAATTTTGTAGATTTTTCTAATGTTTTAATTGAATTCTTAATGCAAAATTGGGTATATTTATTCACTAGTTAAAATTTTGTTGCATAACTTTTGGTATATCGTAGTGGGTAATATTCTATACGTTTTGATATTTATTTGCAAATTTTCACCACGTAATTCTGTGAATATATTGTTTTTGAAAAATTATTCTTACGCCCATAAATTATGTTGTAGTACAGTAAAAGCCTGGAATTGTAGTCATGAACAATGTATGGTGATCTGGTGAAATTTGAAAATTGTTAAATTTTATGCGACTTTTCCCCAAACTTTTGATATTCTGTAAAATCCTGTTAGGACTCTGATATTGCGTATTATGATTAAAAATGTATCTATTTTTGTATTCATGTTCTTGAAATGCGTCAATCTAAACGAATTTTTGATAGTCTGATTGTTAGTAGGACATTGTGAAATTCTGTGATGACTCTGATACTGTGTATTATGTTTAAAAATGTATCCATTTTTGTGTTCATGTTCTTGAAATGTGTGAATCTGAATGAATTATGATGATTGGAGGAAGTTCTGATATGTAATCTCTTGGGAGTCATAAGGGTCTGAAATCTCTGAATATCTGTAGTACTATACATTTGAGAGTTATAAGGGTCTGTTATCTGAAATGCGAACACAGAGAGTCATAAGAGCATGAATTTTGATATCTATTTGTTGTTATAAGTGCCAGAGGCAAATTCTGTCTATTCTGAGATATGAATATGGAGTGCTTAATATTCTATTTCTACATTGTTCTATTATTTTGATAATATTGCTTATTGTTCTGTAAATATTTATTTATTTAAACAATCTGGTTGAATCTCAGTACGAATGAAATGATTGTATTTTGATAATTCTACTCTATTATTGGTGGCAATTATATTAATGACTTGGGTATATTGAATGTGGCATGCTGAGCTGTGGTTGCTCATGTCTACTTTCTGCATCTGTTTCATGTTAGGGTAAAGGGAAGGGGCAGACTGAGTATATAAGGTTTGCGGCTCCTGAGATTTGAGACTGTATAGGTATGCTAGATGATTTTTGACAATCATGGCTTTTTTATTCTGTCATGTGTTGTCCGAGCTATGTATTGTTTGTATATAATTATTTTGATTGTAAATATTTCTGAGATGAATGGAATTGCTTTTAATGATGAGTATTCGTTAGGTTTAATTTAAGTTTAGTGGCTTTGTAGTTTGGAAATTATTTATAATTTTTACAATTCTCTCTAATTTGATATTGAGATTTCTGTCCTGTCACCATCCAACATGGCATGACCCGATCTATATAGAAGTTATATTAGGTCGGGTTGTGACATGCAAGATACTTTGTGCCACCATCTCGACAAGGGTAGCAATGTTGGGAGTTGGGGCTCCAATGGTCTTAATGAGTTCTGTAATAACACCAAGATGATTAGCATAATGGGGGCCTCTAGGAACATGCAGGACTTCCTTAGTAGTCCTCTGGCCATTTATTTTTATGTAATATCCCTTATTTTTCTTAAGATCAATTAGTGAGATAGATTACTTTTTTAGATGCCCCCACTCTGCTAATCATCGTAGTGCGACTACTTAGCACGTTGGGACTTCTAGAGCCCCAACTCCCTACCATCACCAAGATGGGGATCTATAAGCAAATATCATACTTCAGATCATGTAAGTAATTCAAACAATTCAACAACCAGCTTAATCGACATCACAAGCAATTTAACTAGCATAATAAGGAATGCAAGCGCACCAATCACCGTTGGGACTTAAATAAATTAATCAAGATTGATTGCCTAAATGACTAAAGTGACATAAACATACGTAACTACCCATGCTTATATTGAAATTGAAACTTTATAGGTTATGCTTATAAATAAAAGAGTGATAGACCTAGTGAAGAATCAATTTTGAAAATACATTCTACTACATTTTATTGAACTATGTGACCAATTGAATCTGATGCATGGCTTTATAACAATGAGAAGACTCCAAGCTATAAAGTGTCATGAAGAGTGCAAGGTGGATATATTAGCATTCTAGTTGTGAGAAGGCGATGATGATTGGTGGGAGAGTCACTGATATAATAACTTTAAACTTGATGCATTGGTTCCTTAGTCAGACTTCAAGTGATTGTTTTTAGGGTATTACTTTTTAATGAAGGACAACACTAAATTGATGAATGGTTTAAGGAAGATGGAGTAAGGATCGAAAATTAATTAAGATTATGAAATCCAATTTGCTTAACTTGTCAAATTTATCCCTTTTGCTAGTCAGCATGAAAATTAGAAGATTATAATTTTTTGTTTCAACCTGAGAGAAGATATCATAAAGTATTTATTTGCTGTCAAATGTATTTCCTTTGAAGAGCTGATGGATTGAGCCTTACATACGAAAAAAATGATGAATTTTTTGTGAAGATAAGAATGCTGATAAGCAAATAAAAAAAAAAAGAAAATAAATGGAGGTTTTTGGAAAATACATCATTAGAATAGGCAGGCATAGAAACCAAAAAATAACCCTTGCTGTCCTCACTACGACAAATGATATTTAGGAACCTACAATTTGATTATTGGTAAATGCTTCAATTGCCACATTATTGATCGCAAAATCAAAGATTGCCCTTCTAAAACTCAAAAGTAGTCCACTTTGACAATTGCGTGAGAGTAGAATTTCAAACATCAACATAATAACAGGTGGCAGAAATCTAATGAATGTCAACATCGAAAATATAATGACAAATAAAAGTATCCTCAGCTTAACCAGCAATCACAATAATTTTTAGCGCTTTAGTCGTATCAACAACACCCTTTTGCAATGTCGTACCAACAAAAGTATTCAGTGCCATATCAATAATAGTAAGTGGTGCAATATCAGCCAATGCGATCTCAGGTTCAAGAGGAGCCCATACAAGTGATTCCATCTCATGCATTCACTATAACGTAGCAAAAGGCTTGCAAAACTCCTGAAGTGGTGACATTTATGATTTCTATTTTTAAGCAATTGATAGAAGTTTTATTTGATTATGGGGCAACACATTCATTGATTTCATTCATATTAGATAAGTTTACATCAAGTGCATCAATTTTACAAGTATGATCACATCTGTCTATTATTATGCCATCAGGTTCATCTATAATTATTATTGAGTGTATTCACAACTATTGTATTTTTGTCAATGGCATGCACATGCATTCCACAATTATTATATATTCACTAGTTGAGCTTGATGTGATGTTAGGTATAGACTGACTATCTGCTTATCATGCTATTATAGAATGTTATAAGAGAAAAATGAACTTTTGTATTTCAGTTACAATACTTTTTAACTTTAACAGTGTTAGAGATGTAATTTCTTACCTAACATTAATAATTAAACCTCGTAAGATAATCATTCATAGTTGTATTGGTTATCTTGCTGATGTAGTGGACAACAATAAGCCTAGTGCTAGTTTAGGTGTACCGCCATGCGCATCAGGGGTGTGACATTCACCTTGGTCCAATGGTTCTGAAAATGCTAGTGTTGTCGACAATTTTGTCCTTTTTGTTAGGTTCAACTAAATTTTGCATTGATCAAATTGGCCCCACGAAATTAAGGTGCTTTTCGCATGGATGTCATAAGCTTTTTAAGTAACTTCAATTCGGTCCTAACAAATGTAACATTCTTTTAGTTGTCTTCTTATGCATGCCCTATATGCATGTCCATGAGCAAGATTACACATGCCATAGTAAAGATTTTACCATTTCAAAGGTATGATCCCTCTCTCTCTCTCTCTCTCTCTCTCTCTCTCTGTCTTTCTCTTTCCCTCCTTGCTCTCTCATAGCTGCTTCACTAAAGACTCTGATAGGAAGTGCTTGTAAAAATATAGGAAAGCCTTGGCTGAAATCTGATTTCAGCCATTTCAGAAAACCAACAACAAGAAAATCAGGAATAGAACATACAAGAAAACTTTTTTATTGAAAGTTTTATGAAAGACAATACAAGATACAAGTGGATCTTCAATTAGAGAGGAAGATCCGGCTCTCCTAAATCTTTAATCCCCTACTTAAAGCATACAATAAATGGCAAATACCCAAACAACCCCTCCTAAATTCTCTCCCAATTTTGCATTATTTCCTTAATTATTTCCCTCCCAAATTAGCCCGCAAATCTGCCCTATTCAATTAGGAAATATTTCTTAATTAATCCTCTCCAAATCAGCCCCCCAGAGCCGGTCCTTTCCTAACAGTGCCCCCTCCCAAGGACCCACCTTGTTCGCAAGGTGCAAAAACGGCTCCCTACTCAATTTCCTTGTCATCACAAATGGTGAGAATCTGAATAGTTTGGTCATTACATATGTGCCATGGTGTATATCTCTCATCACATCTGAAACATAGCCCCTTTGCCCTCTTCTCTTGTAGCTTCGTTTCTTGAAGTTTTCCCTAGGTCTTCCTCCTACATTCTTCTCCTTCAGAGTCTCCCTAAGAGTACCCGATGTCGGCTCCTTGAATGTTAAAAAAATTGTGGTCATCCTGTCCAAACCTCCTGAGCTACTACCTCCAGCTCCTCTCTCCAAATTCCTCTGATCCTCCACTAACTAGGCTAGCTCCATAGCCTCTCCCAAACCACTAGGCCTCATCACTCTAACTGCAGCCCGAATCTTTGGTTTGAGCACTTTTATAAAGTTCCCCTCTAGTACAATCTCCGGAAGCCGGTCCAGTCGGTTGGCTAGGTGCTCAAATTGCACGGTACTCCACCACTGTTCCCTCCTGCGTTAGAGCAAGGAACTGCTCATAGAAATTTCCTCCACTGCTAGTTCAAAAACGTTCCAACAAGCAGTCCTTAAACTCTCTTCATGTCCGTACAGGTCGTCTCGTATCCCTCCACTGGTACCATGCCAACACTTTCTTCTTCGAGCATATCCCGGCCGCCGTCAGTCTCTCCTCCTCCGTCAATTTATTGACGGTAAAGTATCTTTCCACCGTGTATATCCACCCATGTACATTATCTCCCTCAAAAATGGGCATCTTCAACTTCCTAACCCTCGAATCTCCTCTGTTCCCCCTGCTTCCTCCATAATTTCTCATTCCCCAAGGAGGTGGTTCCCCCCAGGTGTCCCAATCATCCCTTCTACGCTCGTACCCAAACCTATTGTCAAATTCCCACCTCCTCTCAAATTCAACACCCATTCAATCATAATCAGCCCCTCCCATTTCAAATTTAGCACTCATTCGATCATAATCAGCTCCTCTCCTTTTAAATTCAGCACTCCTTCGATCATAATTAGCCCATCCCCTTAGAAATTTCGCCCCGATCCTCTCAAATTCAGCACCCATTCTTTCATGCCTGACCTCCTCATACATCTCCCCATGCCCTCTACTCAGCTCCTCTTTAGGAATATGCTCTAGAGAAGGCATTCTCTCTTCTCCCTCTAGAATCTTTACCTCATAATCTTTCCATCACTTATCAGATTAGGGCTTTTTACACTTCCTTGGTTGTCGGTGGCTTCTCTCGCCTCTGACGACACCATTTTTGGTTGGCCCTCGAGCAACTTCTTCAATATCCCCTTCAAAATGAAAAATTTTCTATCAATCATCTCATGGACGGCTGAAATTTGTTGAGTTTGGATATTGAAAATTTCAGATTTTAATTATCCGATCTCACCTTCCAATACTTCTACCTTTCTCCTTGCCATAGGTACCCGGATGGCCGGATTTAGGCTCCCATAGCAAAAAACAGCAACTTTGATATGAATCTGGCCTCCAAATAGCAAAAAACAAGATCGGAGAGGAAACACAACTGAAATCAGCAAGGAAGACTTCTATTTCAGCCCATGAAACTCCTCTGATGCCAATTTGATAGGAAGCGCTTGTAAAAATTTAGGAAAAGCCTTCGTTGAAATCAGATTTTAATAATTTCAGAAAACCAACAACAAGAAAATTAAGAATAGAACACACAAGAACACTTTTTTATTGAAAGGTTTATGATACAAGTGGATCTTCAATTGGAGAGGAAGATTCAGCTCTCCCAAATCTCTAGCCGTCGGCTAGAGCCCAAACATGCTAAGAACAATCTAATTTCAGCAAACAACACATAACCCTAATCCTAGAAAAAAACCCCTACTTAAAACATATAATAAATGACAAATACCCAAACAGCCCTCCCCCAATTTCCTCCCAAATCTGCTATATTTCCTTAATTATTTCCCTCCCAAATCAGCCCTCAAATCTGCTCCCAAATATGCACTCTTCAATTAGGAAATATTTTCTAATTAATCTCCTCCAAATCAGCCCCAAAATTTGCCCTATTCAATTAGGAAACATTTCCTAAATAATCCCCTCTAAATCAGCCCCCAAATCAGCTCTAAATCTGTCTTCATCAATTTGTAAATATTTCTTAATTAATCCCCTCCAAATCAGCCCCCAAGAGCCAGTCCAGGAAAAGACTGGCAGGACTGGTCTAGGAAGGACCCGATCTAACAAACTCCTTTACACCATAAATAAAAAAGGAACATGTCCATTTGAGGAATTGGAAAGTGAGGGAAATTTAGTCATTAACATTGGTACAGACGGTAGGTACCATTGTATGGAATGAATGTCTTTAAACGATGAACCCTCTGTGGGATTTATGATAGAACTTAGCTACCGCATCCATAAATATACACATGCTGATAATGTGCGCGCGTTTCGTGGTTGCAGTTATGGCTGAATTGGTATTACTTTTCTCTACTTTGTTGCATTTCTCATTTTGTTTTACATACAGGTTGTGGGAATCTTTGGCTTCACACATGAAGATCATATTGGAAAAATCAGCTTTCCGCCTGTTCAGGTTTTATCCTAATGCTAATCACCTCATTTAACGAGCTATAAATTTTGTCAATAGACTTGCCTTGTGAGAGTACAAAGCTTTGAATGATTGATCTTTTCAGTTTTACTTCTTACTCTGGGTCACACAAATCATACTATACATTAGAAGGAATAAGAATAGAAAGGGAAAGAAATGAACACATGGTCCTGCTTGGCATATTCACTAAGAAATTTTTTTCTTTGAAATAATTCTTGCAATGATGAATCATACATGACCTTGTTGAAATGCAGGCTGTTCCATCATTCCCAAGCTCTTTTCCACATCTTTTTGCTGGCAATGACAATCTACGTTGCTTGATACCTTGTGCCATTGATCAGGTAATGTATTGCATGATGATGAAATCCTTCTAGTAAGCAAGTATGCATGATGTAGAAGGAAACTTTTTGAGATATAAACTTCTTCATTTAGATTAACCTCTCTTTTCTTTGTTGGTGTGGGTTATTTATGTTGCCTGAGATGATATACTTTCATTTTGATTCAGTTTGTAATTAATTTTCCTGTCTTTTATTCATGAATGTGATGCATCATAAAACACGAACAACGACTGCTCATCCTGAGAAGAAGATTGGCATTCGGTCATTCCTCCCACCCACCCTTAATCAGTTTGTGCAATCCATGTAGCCTTATTTGACCTATGGAACAAACTATAGAACATAGTAAAGAGGTACAAAGGTGGAGAGATGGATAGCAACAGAGAAAATTAAGACAAAAAAGTAGAAATTGATGAGCAAGTCTCTTGTTTGAATCATGAGATCACCTCAGAAGATTCTTCACCTCCTCCTTTCCCATTCCTTAGTCAAGACAAGTCTTCTTGAAGGCTGAATATGTTTTGGAGATGGTTCTTGCTGCAGATTTCTAGACCAAGGAGAAGAGAACTGCAGTTCTTGGTGGCTGGTAGCAGTTTTCTTGATGTATGGACGAAGAACAGCAGCAACCATGCCTTCTTGTATGGAGTTCTGCACGTTCGTGGCCAGCTGGAATGGGGGACTGATCGGCTGGAAGAAAGAGCTGCTGTTGGAGGAGGAGGAGGAGGTGCTGGAGCAGCTGGCAGCCTCGAAGAGGGCTATTGTTGGCTTCTAAGTGCTGGAAGAAGGAGCTTCAGGCTAGAGGAGGAGGTGCTGGAGCAGTCGGCAGCCTGGAATAGGTCTGTTACTGGATTCCAAGTGCTGGAAGAAGGTGGAGGAAGGCCGGAAGCTGGCGGACTGCGGCTGGAAGGGGCTGACGGGCTGCGTGAAGGGGAGGAAAGGGGGTTCAGCAACCACCTAGAGGGGATTCGAGGATACAGGAAACTAGGGACCTCTCTAGCCATGTTTCTAACCCTCCAAAATCTGCCTTTTCTTGTCAAGGGCTCCTCTATTGATAAGCTTTTAAAGTCTAGAAGAGTATAAAATATAAAGGAGAAAAAAGGAAATAAAGAATTAAAGAAATAGCCATAATAAAAATAAACAAACAAAAAAGAAAATAAAACGAGGAGAGTTAGGAGCCGGCTTGGTTGAACCGGCCCCTTTTCTAAGCGCCTGCGGCACATGGATATGCTAATAAACTGACTTATGTTGCTAAGTTGCATACAAAATTCAGATTTCTTAAGATAACATGATAATTCATTTAAATGATGAAGAAATAGTAAATTTTAATGTTGATTTTAATTCAAATTCTGATTACTCGTTTGGCAATAAATATAATTCTCTTAGAATATTGCTCAATAAGACGGAAATTGAAAATTTTAATGCAATTGGATTAAGATTATTTTGATAGAGATTTCAAAGAATAATTACTGAACATATGACTAGATTGCACATCCAAATTGCAGTCCAAAATTTCAAAGTTCAAGTATTTTGAACAGTAGACATTGTTGAACCTTGACTTCAGGTAGAATTTCTTGAGGAAGAAGATCTTAAGGCCATGAGAAGAGTTATGGGAAGAAGATAGATGCCTTACTAGTTGAGTACCTTGATTTTTTTTCCCCTTCTGCTTTATTTTTTTTTTCCCGTTTTGTTTATTTTATAAATATGCTTCCTGTTTACGAGAGGTAAGAGGCAAGGGTTGGGAACTATGTGTGGTAATCCCTTAGAAGGATGTAAGCAATAGATAAAAGATAGATAATGGGATTTATATTTGAATTCTAATTGGGCGGAGGTCTGATGAGGTGTAAGATGTTCAAAATTTAATATGGTGGCTGTTTTGGATTGCGGAGAAATTTAAGTGATCGTTGAAGAATATTTGAAGATGTGGTAGAGCCTTAATGGGTATTCAAATTTTAAGTGGGGCACTGAGGATTGGTTGGGTTGTTTGAGATGTGAGGAATGGTTTGTTTTCTAGTTGATTATGAGATTGGTGGAATTGATTATCATGTAGAGAAAGGACAGAAGAATTATGTTCAGAAGAAGAGGCATACCTTACTAGAGAAGATGGTTGCTTGATTTTTTTCTCTTTTTATTTTTTTTCTTTTAGGTTTGTTTTGTAAATATGTACACAGTATAATTTCCTATTTAGATGTGGGTTGCGAACTATTCATGATAGTCCCTTAGGATATATGGAATAGTAAAAGATTGGGAATGGTTTTAATATTTCAATTTTTAAGTGGTGAGGTAGTTTGATGAGATATAGGAAGATTAATGTGATGGTTGTTTTGTATTGTGGATAAACTTAAGGGATTGTTGAAAAATATATGAAGACGAGTTTGACATTCATTTGGTATTCAAATTTTAAGTGGGGCAAGGATTATTGGATTGTGTGTTGGATGTGTGAGTAGGAGGTGGTTTACCAATTGTGGGGAAAATCATGAGATTGGTGGAATGGATTATTGTGCATAGCGAGAATGAAGATTACGAGAGGAGAAACAATATGCAATTGAATCGGATAATTGGCAAAAAAAAAAGGAAAATATTTTGAAAAACATTAAGAAATTAGAGGAGAAGATGAAATGATTAAACAAATCTTAATGGAACTAATATTAAAGTTGCAATTAGACGTATAGAACGACTCATATTCATAGAATTTATATCAATTTTATCTAGGATGACTATATAAAAATAAGAAAAGCTAACATAGAGGATAAAGAAGAAAATTTGACTAAAATTGAGAAAACATAAAAAATAACAAATAGACTTTGAAAAGCAAGCTTTTATAACACCCCACGAGACCCCTTTTCCAGTAACGTAGAGTGCCACAGAACTGAACATAACATTAATTCTTTACATTTAATATTTCTCATCAATTACATACTTATATAAAAACATCCACTAATAAAAACAAACAAAAACATCTAAATAGTTCAAATTTCATCACACAAGTACTTACAGAGCCACTACGAAAATTAGAATACATCACTACATTTAAACAGTTTACATACCTCACAAGAAGACATCACAAACACTTCTAAACAGAAAATCTAAAGTTTTCAACACTTGCCTAATCAATCTCAACTTTTTTTCTTTTTCCTTCCCTGTAACAATAGCCAGTATATAAAAAAACTGGTGAGCTATAAAGCTCATAAAGTTATGCAAGTTAAATAGCAATTTAAATGGAAGATTGTAGAAATAATAACATTGAAATCATAACTGAATCAAACTTACCATTATTTGCAAAGCAACATAAAATCATATTTAGAATCATTTATTTATTCATTTGAAGTCTGTACAGAATATCATAATTAGTCTTCTAAGGATTTGGCTATCATTTTTATATAATTAATTTTCATAATAATATTCAATGGAGCCCAGGTAAATCTGGCATTATCGTCATTGAACTACGTAGAGGTCCCTTTTGCTTTTTTAGGGGTCCCTTTTGCCCCACCTGCTATGTAGGTATCATATCTTTGGGGTTCCTTTTGCTCCACATGCTATGCATGTATCACATCTCTGGGGTCCATTTTTCCCCATCTGCTATGTAAATATCATATCATTTTATAGCCAATATTATTTAATTTGATATTCAGTAGACTTTAATTATTCATAATTCATATATGCTTTATATTATTGCATACTTTTATAATAATCTCTCTGTTATACTGTTTGCATAAAAGAATGTGTCTACAATATATAAAGAATTGAACTTCTTTTCATAATATTACCAATTAAGAAAAGTTTTAAACAATCATACTTGATCTTATTTCAAACTCCAATTATTCATATGAATATGCAGTCACTTGTACATGAATACTTAAATTTATGCTCATATTCACTAATTGAAATCCTTTTAATGTATTTATCTCTTCAAATAAGTCAAGTGATATTGTATGTATATATGATTATTAATTCTTTCTTTTGTAAATTAAAATTTACATAACTTACCTTCCTGATGAGTTGTCTCCTCCAATCCTCCACTTCTTTCTCTTCTGCGTTTGTAAGTAACCTGCAATCATCTTTTTCAAATTCTATAAATTTCACAATTTATTGCTCAAATAAATTGTATAACATCAATTAACATAATAATTTACCTCAAAACCTCTCTTTTGCATATACCCAATGAATCCTAAAATACAATTAGGTATAATTGAAACTTTTATCACATTTTTGTAAATCTAAAAGACAACTATAAACATTAATATACAAACAAATTACTTACCTCTTTCATTTTCCTTCTTCCCTAAACTTTCCTTCTTATTCTTCCTTCATTGTTTGTTACTCCCACACAGTCATTGTTCCCTCAAAGTAATTACTCACAGCAATTGTCTTCCCACAAAAATTGCTCTCTTACACAGTCACTCTCACTCCCTTCCCGAACTCCACTGATAACTGCTACAGTTCATCACACGGTTCCAATCCTTCACATCCGATCCTTGCTACAATTGTCCAATAGCCTTATTTTCCCTTGGCCATTATTACCCGCACTATGCCGAGCCTTTCCTTGCACTGTGCCGCTTCTTCCACTCCTTCCAGCACTATACCGATCTCTGCTTCACAGCACGGTGCCGCTCTCTACAATACAGCATTGTGCCGAACACAACAACAATTCCCCAACTGCCTGCTTGCGCGAATTCATATCAGAAAGAGGATAAGATGAGAGGGCCCATCTTAACTGCTCTCACACTCTTACCCAAAGAAAGCACCTATTCAGGAATTGGGGAAATAACTAATTTCATTTATGTTTTACTTAGTATTAATACTAATATTTTACTTAATAGTACTTAACTGTTAAGTAAATATTAATTGTTTAATAGTGAATTATAATAAAAGTATTAATTAATTTAAACTAAAAAATTAATGTGTGGAAATCTTCATTACCTGAATTTTTTGGGTATTACAGCTTTAGTCTTGATCATCGAGGTCTCCTCTCTTGGAAACTTTCAAGCCACGTTATCTTGAGATTGATGAAGAACAAAGTACTCACATGTCAGATTTTTATTCATGCCAAATGCTGACCTAAATAACTACGTGCATTGATTAAGTTACACGTCCTACTAGTTGTTCAAATAATCTAGACCATTATTGAAATGACTTATAAGTATTATGGTGCAAGTAACTAAATATAAATTGTAAATGTGTGAGTGGAATTTCAAGTTTTTTTTTTTTTTTCGTCATGAGATTGTTCTTGAGTGGTGGCCCACTCAAGAACAATCTCATGACGAAAAAAAAAAAAACTTTAAATTATTTAGAAATATAACAATTTATTTAGAAGGATAGAACCACTTAATTTTACACATGTTTCAAGTTTCACCATACATTATAGATTTTGAATAACTAGGATTCAGAGCTATTAAAACTTAAAAGTTAATCTTTTATAATACTAATGAATTTTAGCTATTTTAACTCTTATGCGTGTAAAATTTATTATGGATGGCAAAAGACATATTTAGATAAGTAGCTTTATCATTTTAATGAGCAAAATTCTAACTCTATAAAGTTAGATTATTAATCATTTATAAGGATATAAGCATTTGTCTTATCACATCTTAAACCACTCATCATAATATTTGAATGGTTGAAATTTAAATAACTTGTCTTCTTTTTTCAATTTCAGTATCGTATTTAAAAACTTAGTTACTTCAAATCTTAACCATTCAAATATATGAATTTGTGGTCAAGATACATCTTAAATCACAATGTTTAGTTACTTCAAATCTCAACCATTCAAATATACGAATGTGTGGTCAAGATACATCTTACATCACAGTTCGGTGTAAGATGCGTTCTTCCAAAAAGATGGTGGTTTATCTCTCTTCATAATATATATGAGTATATGAATGAGTTGGAAAAGTTTACTCATTTCATTTTTTTTTTCCAAAAAAAAAAATGATTTTTGAGGCTTCAAAATGGAAATCGACATCATTGATTTTTCATCCCTACCCTTGGAATTAAGTATGAATCCACATTTAGATTCTACAAATTTTTAGTCATCAATCAGTTTTAATTAACGGATGATCGAGATAGTATGATGAGTTGCCCAATTTGAATCAAATTTCTCTACATGCCCAACTTTGCGTTTATAATATTGCCAATGGTTTTGATTTTGAAAAATCACTCAAAAAGTAAGATTTTTGGGCATTGCTAATTATACACCATTAATTATGTTTTGCTTAATGTTAAGGAAATCATGATATAATTATCCTATTTTGGTTAATAGCTATGTATTATAGGATATATGAAGATCCATGGTGCTGATTTTGATTTTAGAGACTAAATGTTCAAAATTTAATTTGTGAATTTTGATGAATTTGATGAATGTTTATTTGATAAACAGACATCCTTTTACTGTTTCTATGTTATATATGCTTTGTCATCTTTTGTTATGTAATTACTTTTCTATTTCTTTCACAGCGTAGTCATACAAGCCTTAATGTTATGAATCGCCATTCTACTGTTTTGTGACTAGTCTTTCTGATAAAATGCTTTTGCTTACAATCTTTTCTAGGACCCCTACTTCAGAATGACTAGAGATGTTGCTCCAAGGATAGGATATCAGAAGCCTGCTTTAATCGAGTCATCATTTTTTCCAGCCCTTCAGGTAATGAAGTCATTAAACTTTTATTAATCTCCAAAGGAAATGCTTAACTTGTACGGTTATAATGAGTTACATTACTAGGCTGTCTGTATGGATGTCTCTTTTTGCTGCTCTGAGGCACATAGATCTTACTGATCTAATGCTATTTTTTCTTTTTTTTTTGGGGAACCAACTAAAATGGGTAGAGAAAATGTTCTCACAAAATGGAGTCATCTTCGTTAACATTTACACTCAATGATGGTTGATACCTTCCAATTTTGGTGTTCTTCATCACACTTCAATTAAATACCGTTATTGATATGTTGTGTAGATGATCGGATGCAACTAAATTTAAAAATACATTTTTGGATTTGCGGCATTATTTAATACATGTTCAGTCTGAAGGATGCCAGAATATTTTAGCTCATGCAACGATAGGGCAACAATCCGTTGCCATCCAAATATAATCTGTTCACTAACTGTTGGATTCCGTAATTTTTACTTGATTTGTTGTGATCTTTTCCTTTTTTGTGATTTTTACTTTCCGTGTTGATCATTGCTAGTAGTAATATAAGTTGTCCTATATATTTTCTTAATACTTGCAGGGGGAGACAGGAAAGATGTCTGCTAGTGATCCTAATTCTGCAATTTATGTGACAGACACGCCCAAAGTCATTAAAAACAAGGTTTTTTTCTCTCTTTGTAACCTTTAAGTTGTGATCCTTATCCGTTCTTCATAAGCTTATTTTTACTGAATGATCAAGCATGGCCTTCATTTTTTTAGTCCATTAGATGGTCTTCAGCTATTGTCTTAAATTTTTGGGTTGGAATACTGTGGCCAGGTTTGGATTGGACCCAACTTAGGTCCGTAATATTCAATTTCTCATCGGGTTATTTTATATTAATTTTGCTCTACTGCTACCATTTTCCACACCCTTCCTCTTAGTTGGATTTGGTTTGATGTTTATCTAAACTTTGATTGTCCGTACATGGAGTAAAGACTACCCATTTTGACTTGTAACTATTGCTTGAAATGATTGGGGAGAATATAATTACTTAAGAAATGCATTTTACATGCTTGATAAATTTGCTGCGAACTGAATTATAGAATATTGTTATCATACATAATACATTTACTTATGAAATTCAATATCCTAAATTAGTACTTTTCTCTATAAATTCATATTGAAGGGAAGTTTTTGTGCATAGTCTGCATTGTTGAATTATTGAAGTTAAAGCATGATGTCTTTAAATTTTTTCATATTTTGACCTAATGGAAATTTTTAACATGGATGTAATTACATTGTATAGGTGAATCGTTATGCATTCTCCGGCGGACAAGATTCTATAGAGAACCATAGGAAGTATGGCGCGAATCTGGAGGTCTGTACTTACGACTCTTAATATGCAAAAATTTTCTACCGCCTAATATTACCTATTCTATAAATTGCATCTTGAACAACTGATGTGGAGGAAAAAAAAACTGATGTGGAGAGAAAAGTGATTGGGTTATTGTACCTTACAGCTAGCTACAAATAGTTAGGATAAGGATGGTGATGGTAATTTACCTCACAACTTCCTACTCTTTCAACTCTTGAAAGAGCTTGTTCTCCTCTTTCAGATTACATGTCTTTAGATAGGTTATTGATAAGATATGTTATTGATAAGAGTTCAAGGATTTCGGGCTTATTACATCATGTTCTTTTGTACTGATTGATTTGCTTAAATACTGAGCATGTAAGGATTCGTTTTATTGTCAATATAAGTAAATTTAAATTATGAATTAGTAATGAAGTAGGGTGAGATAGCTTGAAAGTGGAATATGATATTATGGGGAAAATAAGGAAGATTTGGTTGATTAAATCATGCATCTCAATATTTAGTTCAGTGAGAAACTGCCTTTGGAAATGACCATCAGTTCGTCTAGTATAAATATTATTTGTTCTACTTCCATTTGATTGCTAAATCCCTCTCTCCAGCCTGCTTTATGTTATGAGATAAACCGAAGAATAATTTTTCTTGAGGTATATTATTATTTTTTAACGAGATTTTCCCTGATGTTGGATTGGTGTTTATTTGGATTTAAAGGTTGAGACTTCATTTGGGCGCAAGCTCTCATAGTTACTTGCCCAACTTACTCAACGGGAGAGCACTGATGATTAAGAATGTTGTTTTGGCTCAATTTAAGGCTTGGATTTAATATTTTAATTTGAATTTATGTAATAAGGTTTGTTTGGAGGAATATAGATAAATCTAATTAGGATTTCATGGTTTTGTCATCTCAATATGCCAGTGGATCCATTCTGCCAACATCGAAGAGCTTTGACTTATGATGTCGAGGGATTTTAATTAGTAATCATGAGTTTATCCTCTTGGATTTCTTGAGCAAAAAGACATGCTTTTGGAATTCACATCGGCTTATTTACTAGTAAAGAGCTTTCAGTACAGGTTGTTATGGACTAGTTCAAAGGCATGAAATATGACCATTTAAAAGTTTTGAGGTACTAGACGTTGAACAACTTGAGCTCAGAGGCATGACATGGCTATCAATTATTCGTGAGTTGAAATTGACTTGAAGAAGGCATGTCTAATACACATGTGGGATTTGATTAGTGAGTTTGCTTTTGGTATGTAGGCTTATAAACATAACCTTGCTTGGGTTTAGTTTAGGTAGGGGTTTATATCCCTTGGAAGGCCCATTTAGATTTAATGGGTTTGTTGGTTTTTCGTCGACCTGGTAAAATGTGATGTGGTTTACATCTTTTGAAAGAGTTGTAAGCGGGACTTGCAATATCGAGGACGAATAGAGCCTATTAATGGGTTTTACTGCTTTGCCCTACAAGTAAGGTGGTTTGATTGGACAAATTGATTAAGTGGGTAACTGGGTATGTTGACTTTTTGCCAATCCCATTAATTGATGTGAGTTTTATATGCATTGAAGGCCCAAGCAGAGCTTACAACCCTAGGGATGAGAAAAGCCTATTAAGAAGACTTGACTTAAATTATCATTCTAAATTTTGATAGTAGTGTTACAACTCTATTTGATAAAAAGACCTCATGGACCAGAACTTGTAACCTTAGATTTGAGGGCAGTCCGATGTAGGTCCGATTGTTTTGACATTAGAGTGATTTATAAGGATGAGTCTTCGTCTTATAGGCAAGGCAATTTGTTTAACTAAGTTGGTTTGGTTGTGGACTTTGATAAATTGCATATTTTAGCATGCATATTGAAGTGATAACTTTCCAGTTACCTTGAATCAATGGAGAGATATTAAGATTGAATTCTAATCTATGGACTATCTTCTCGATCAACTGATTTGCCTTGAATGTATTTGAGTTTGGACTTTGAAAGAATTATAATAATTTTGTTCTTGAAATAGCACTTTGGTTACCCAAGATTTTATGTGACACTTGGTCAAGTTTGGGATTATTCAATAGCCTTAAGTGCATACATACATAAATATTCTTTTTAAACATAATATAGGCTACTCGGGTAGGCCTTTCTTCCTTACTAATATTAAATAAATTTTCTTTGTAGCGTTCTTTAATTTTTTTTAAACCATCAGGATCCTTGCTAATAAGATCTCTATTGTGTGGCACTGTATATAGCCATACTATAATTCAACTTAGTCAGTGGGGTCCCAATATTTAGTTTGACAAGTAGAATGAATAAATGACTCATTTGGCTAGTTAGCCAGATGGATTAGAGGAATACTCATATATGTATGGATCATAAGAGTTGTGCTTGGTTCAATTTTATTAATTACAAGAATTAATGCTTCAATCTTTTGCTCCTATTGCTGAGACTTATGTGCGAGGTACTTGACATGGCATTCCAACTATGGATGAAATTGTGGGCTCCATTGACAACAACAACAACATCAAGCCTTTATCCCACTATTTCAGCTCCACTGAACTCTTATTTATTTCTTCTGGGGTTTTATAAGCCAACCACTATTAAGTTTGGGATATATCTTTAATCTTTATGTTATGAATTTTACTTTTGAATCTCACAATTATACATTGTGAAAGCTAATGCTACATGATTTTAGTAGTCCCAAGTCATTTTTTAATGTTTATTCGTATTTAAATTTGAGACCCTTTTTTATTTCACATATTTCTATGTTTCAAACGTCCAATTTTATCATATTTTTTGTATTATGAATTTAAATAGTAAGCCATAGAATGTATCATAAGTGATGTGGCGAGCATTTTGAGTGAACATAGGGACAAATAGCTGAAAATGCTTCTTTTGAATGGTTTGTTACTATTGGCCATGCCAATTCATCTCATCTTACTTCTCTAGACAACTAAGCGCATATTTGAAGTGGGTTAAACTCTCATCACTGGCTTTTTTGTAATCTGGGTGGTGGATTTCAATTGCACAAGAAGCATCAAATGGTGAAGGGTAGTTGCTTGTTCAATCGATAAACTTATGAAATTACTATAGAGAGCTAGAGATATTCGGAAAAAAATGAAGATTGCAAAAGGAGAACATCTCACCATAGTTTTTGTCGGTTTTCTCATATTAAGATGGCTGCGAAGCATGCTTTAATAGATGACCCAATGAAGCTTGACACGCTTTATGCCTTAGGGAAGGCTATGCAACAATGGAGCTTTGCACGCCTTACGCCTTAGGATAGGCTATGATGGTTCACTCTGACAGATGCCATGGTGGGGTAAGGTATGATTTCCCTTATGGAGGTTCAAGAAAAAGAGAGACATAAAGCATTGTAAGGTTAAAATTGCTTTCATTGGTGTAGTTAGTATTATGCATTAGAAAATGGTTATGTTAGAGTTATAGCCAGTAACAAAGGTGAGAAATTGAAAGCTGTTGTTATCATTATTATTATTATTATTATTATTCGGGGTGGAGTTAGGATTTGTGTAGAGAAACGACGGCGGAGAGAATTACATAGAAGAAAGTGATCAAACGAGAGGTGGTGTGAGCGAGGTGTGCGGGAATCATGCAAGAAGAAGACTGAGGGCTCGTTTGTTTGTCTGTTTTTATTGCTTTTTTTGTCTGGCAACGGTAAAGCAGAAAAAATTTATTTATTTGATAAAACTACTTTTCTCAACCACGTTCTGAATACCATTGTTTTTGTACTATTTTTAAAAACTTTTTGATATTAACTTCTTTGTTAGAAAACTTCGTTATCTTAAACAACATTTTTAAAACTATTTTTTTTAAGAAAGACACAAAATAACCAAACGAAGCCTTAGTGGGCTAAGGGAAAGAGATGTTCGTGAGGGAATTGCTTGCACTACAGATCTAGGGAGTTGGAGAGGCTTGCGTGAGAGTTATAGTGGGCCAAGCAGAGTGGAAGAGTACCACGTGAGACCCAGTTTTTTGAGGGAACCAAAGATCATGTTTTTTAGATGTATATGAATCACTTGAAATATCATTCTGAAAAGTTACACTAATTGATCTGTCTCTTTTCTACTAAATTTGTATAGGTGGACATTCCAGTCAAGTACCTTGGTTTCTTTCTTGAAGACGATGAGGAGCTTGAGCACATAAAGAAGGTGCCTTTAGAGAATAAATTTCTTCACTATTGTGCTTAGTTAGGATGATTTTCTTTTGTCGTATTTTTCTACATATTGATTCTCATGGTTTTGAATAGGAATATGGTGCAGGCCGGTTGTTGACCGGTGAGGTAAAGAAGCGTCTTATTGAAGTTCTTTCAGAGATAGTTGAGAGACATCAGAAGGCTCGTGCTTCAGTGACAGATGAGGTATTTCATCATCAACATTCTTCTACTATATAATTATTTCTTTTTATATTTTATGTCATATATTTTTTAAAAAAATCTCATTTATGCGACCGAAATATGTGTTCTGCATCTTAGAATTATCTTTTTTGTTTTTATAAAGGTAATTGTTTAGTACTTCATATAGATGATTCCTCTAATGTTGTGGGCATGTTAACTGTATTTTGCAGTTAAAGAAATTTCTTTTTGTATGTAGATGGTGGATGCATTCATGGCTGTGAGGCCTCTTCCCCACATGTTCAGCTAAGAAGGTTCCACTTTAAATTCTCCCTTACTCAATTTGCAGTGTGGACTAAGGGAGCAGATGTTCAATAATTTTGAAGGCCTTTTTGTTTGAATTTTATGTATCACAGTTAATTTCCAGTGGAAATATTCAATTTGATTTTTTTTTGTAAGGGTTTACTAATAACAAAGAGTAATTTATACTGTTTTTTCTGTTCTTCTGGAAACCCAGTTGAACAATTTGAGGTCATTTACTTAATGGGTTACTCATTGGTGAGAATTTTCTGATTTCGATGCGATTCAAGTTTCGTTTGGGATAACTTTTGGCCATTGTATTTTTCTTGCTTTCAAGAAATTTTGTACGGTTGATGATATAGTAAGAAAATAGTCCGAAATGAAGCCTTAGTCCCCGCTCGAAATAGCTCGAAATCATGCTATCAAGTTCAAAATTGATCGGTGGTTCAGACAGATTTTATTCGAGTTGGCTAAGAAGTTGATTTGAAATATTTTCTTATCTTGTTGATGTGACTGTTTTCCTATGGCTGATTGAAAATTCTAGTACCTAATCAAAGCTCTGTTTGGGATAGCTTTCTACTGCCTTGCTTTTCAAATCTTAATTACAATTTTTATTTAGGTGCTGTTTTTTGATTGCTTTTAATAATTTTTGTGCTGAGAAGCTATTTTATATAATAGCTTTTAAAAAAAATTATTTTCTTTATAACAATTTTATAATTATCTTTGTAAAAAGTTGCAACCGTTCCAACAGGATTGGATCCTAAGTTTGTTATTTCCTTCATATGAATAATTAATGTGATATTTATGTAACTTCTACATTAAGCTGTAAATATAATTGCTACTTAACTTGATACCAAGGGATTTATTTGTTACGTTCATTGGTAAAAATGGAGGCTCTTATAATTATCCAGCTCTTCTTGATTTGGCTATGGGTGGTATATCTTTTTTTGCAGGGTAAAAGAGGGCTTTAGAGGAATATATTGTGTTCGAAATGGTTTTAATTTGATTTTTTTAAGGAGGTATGAAGTAAAATAAATGTAAAATATTTTTCTAAAGAATTTAAAATATCTTTTATTTAGGGTGACAAGTTGGGTTTGCTCATCAAATTTGGGTGAAGTTAACTTGAATATTGTTGATCCAAACTTAGACATTTTTATTATATTCATAATGTTTGAGTTGAATCAAATTTAATTTGAATTCAATTTTGATCTGTTTGACCCTTTTATTATATGAATGATGCAATTTTTTTTAAGATCAAAACAACTTGTTTAACTTGATCGGGCATGAATCTTAATGCAAAAATGAATCATAAATTTTTAAAATTAAATTTGGGACCATTTGAACTCTAATTTCAACATACTTATAATCAAACTGAATGTCTTAAAGAGACGAAATCAATGACATCAAAATTGATCCAATCTGAGCTCAAATGAGTCCAAATCGAAGGTCTGAAGCACATTTGGAAGGTTCAAATCATAAATTGGATGAACAAATGATTTACAAATGTGATGTGCTTATAGTCGAATCGAGCGAATCGATGAGACGTCCAACGAGCTCAAGATTGTCTAATTCTGACATCATTAAGGCACTCCAATGCTCGATAAATGATCCATGATGGGGAGAGGTTATATCGGCCATTCATTGAAACACTTCCAACATTCTCTTGATCTTCTCCCTATTTACTAGTCATGCCACTCTTAAAAAATTATAAATAGACCCCTCGTTCTTCACAAATAGGAAGAGGAAGAGAGGAAAAACAAATGATCTTCGTGCTTTCTCAAGCTTGCATCGCCCGACCGCCTATCGCAGCCGGACTTCCACCTGACCACCAACCACCGCCCAACTACGGTCCTTCTGACCACCGTCGCCCGACTACGGTCCTTTCGACAACCGTTGCCTGCCGACTACGGTCCCTCTGGCCATAGTCGCTCACCAACTACAGTCCTTCCAACTGTTGTTGCCCACCAACTACGGTCCTTCCAACCACCATCGCCCAACTATGATCATTTCGACTACAGTCGCCTGACTATGGTCCTTCCAATCACTATCGTTGTGATGCCCCATAATCTAATTTGGAAGAATTATTCATTTATATTTTAATAAACAACCATCAGAGCTATCTAATATAATCTAACAGTAATAAAAAGCAAAACAGATTCTATAATTTAAAATATCAATGTACACATCTATATTCAATTCTCAAAAATTATATGCACTACTCAGGATATACACAATCTTATTATAATTACTTTGTCGTGAGTATAAAAGAATAACTAAAAGAAATATAACCTGAAGAATCCTGACCAACCTCATACTCCTATTTTCCTACCTTGACATGAAATCATTTAACCACATATAATGAGCTTAAAAAGCCCAGCAGGTCACCAAAACTTATAACTGAATTCAAAGCATGATAAATAAGCAATATGCATATTAATAATCAAATCATGATAGTTATATTCATATGATCATTGAAATAGTACAAAAATAATAGAATTCACATACAATAGTAGGAAAATCTGTAAAAAATAAAATACTACGGTACAGAAGCCAGTAAAATAGTAAACCAATACGAGTGTCAAATATATAAAGTAATCATCATATCCGTAATACTAATCAGTACAGAAATCAGATAAAGCATCAAATCAAAACATCCAATATGAGCAAAGTGATTACTTTTTTAGCCATCTTATAGGCTTTCATATCAAGAAAATGTGTTACGGTGTTGCCTCTTATTATTTCTTTAACTTTTGCCCATAATTTTTTTATTTAATTTTCTATCAACCCTTAGTAAATTTCTTTATTTCATTTATATCTTTTCATATTTGCAATGATCAATTAAATTGCAATTTTTAAATTCTACTTTTAACTTATTTATTTCATATTTAATTTCATTTGAGTATTATAGTTTCTTTTATATAGTTATGTAATTAAATTCATTTCCATTTCATTTTTTTAAGCTTTACTTGTTCCATTTTCTTCAAAGGCAACAAAGGACCTCACGATGAAATTAAGAAAATGTATAAGTTTATTGAAGACTGCAAGCTCAATGACAACATCTTGTTGATTCTTGCCTAAATGAATTGAGTTAGAAATGTTGAGCTATATTGATCCATTGCTGACAAGATGTTTGTATTTGATCAGATATTGACATATCTAATTTGCATGAAAAAAAAAATTAATATGTTAGTTTGATTTTATATTTTTTAAATTCATAATAACAATTGCATGAAAAATTTAGGCTTATTGTTTATCTACTAGACTAATTTATAATAGAATGAAACATAATATTCTTGACTTTATTTCTTTGATTGAATTTAGGTTTTGTTTGAGACAGTTTTTTTATTGCTTTCTAAAGTAGCTTTCTAGTTAAAAATTTTCACGTTCAAAAATTTTTTATACTAAAAAGCAGCTTTATAAAGCAATAAGAAAATTGTCCCAAGCGAAATCTTAGAAAGGTAAAAAGTGCAAACGGGGCATAAAATGAACTAGCAAAAGAGCACTTGATGAAGCATCGACGGATTAAAAAAAGTTTTTTTGGTCAATCTTATCTGTTTCAAGAAATAAAACATGTTTTTTGGTCCAATTGATGGCTTAATTGGATAATGTGCCCATATAATATAGTTTTCTTGCTTTATTTATTTGCAACATTTCTTCTTTCTTATGTTTTATTAGTGAAAATGCATGTGCAATGAGATCATCTAATTTAGGCTTCATTTGGGACGACTTTTTTGCCGTTTTTTAAAGCTGTTTTTTAGTACAAATAAATTTCGAACTAGAAATTTTTGTACTAAAAAGTTACTTTAGAAAGCAATAAAAAAATTATCTCAAACGAAACCTTCAAGTTCATGTATGCTTTCTGCAAAATTTAGCGGTTAATAATTTGCATATCATATTTTCAACCATACAATATTAAATAATATTCAATGTTGATATTGTTTTGAATCTAACATATTTAATGCACATATGAATGTTATGTTACAACTCGGGCTCCCGAGTTTATGATTTTGATGATAACAATATTATTTATTGGCTCTTTATTTCTTCTAGTATTTGTTGTTTATACATGTTTTTGTGTTGACTAACATTTCAGGTACAACAGGCATCGGTCTTTAAAGATTCAGGGCTCAAGACTAGGTAGAATAGGTTATGATGAAAGAAAATATAATTTTCTTTTATTTATTTTAACTTCTTGAGTCAAGTCCTGTAAATGTGCATGATAGCCTGGTGACCGTGCACACACACACAATGGGAGAAAATTTAATGTAAATATTTTAATTTTTCTGTACATCGTACTGTACGATCTGGATCGTACTATACGATCTGGATCGTACTATACGATCTGGTGTTATAGAAATTAATTAAAATATTTTATTTTTCTGAAAAAATTTCTTTTGAAATATAACAAATCGTACAGTACGAACACCACATCGTACTGGACGATCTGGTATAATTAGAAACCCCGTCGATCATTAAATTAGGCAAAAATTTGGATTTGAAAATTGTTCTATTCGTACTGTACGATCTTAATCGTATTGTACGATGTTTAAAATATTGCCTAATTTAATCCTGTGATTATTCAATCGAATCTGCGTAATTTTGATATTTGGATCGTACTGTACGAACTGGATCGTACTGTACGATGATCAGAGACGATTTTGGTCGTCCCAAGATTCATTCTGGACGAACTGCACTTCGATTGAACTAATCGTACTGTACGATTCTGAGATCGTACAGTACTAACAGGTCAAATTCTGCACATCGTACTGGACGATCCTGTGATCGTACTGTACGATCTTTGACGGCTGAATTGGATTTTTAGGGTTTTTTGAAGCCCTCTATTTAAGCTTTCTCATAAGACTTTGTAGGAGTCTTTTTGAGCATTCATTGAGTTGTTTTCTTCTAAAGAAAGCTTGAAGAGAGAGCTTTGGGCTAGGGAGAGAAATGGTGGAGTTTGTAAGAGAGGGAGAAGATCCTTGTGGGCTTCAAGGGAGTGTGAGAGGGGGTTTTCACACGGTTGCTCCGGCAAACTTGCACCTGAGTTCCTCCAAGAGTCAAGGTTTATCTTGAGGGAAGCTTTGGGAAGAAGAAGACCTCTTTGGTGTCAAAAGACCAGGCTACTCCGCCACACCGGGGAAGGTGAAAGTGATTCAAGGTCCTCTGCCTCACCAGGAGGGTGAAAAGGAGTTAAGGTTCTCTGCCTGTGAAAGGAGTACGGTCCTCTGCCGCACCGGGTTGGTGGAAGAGAGTTTGTAAGGGCTTCTCCGCCCAGCTGAGGGGGCTAAAGGAGAGACACTATAGTGATAGTGCAATACCCGGAGAGGAGGCTCCGGGGAGTGGACGTAGGTCATAGTTTGACCAAACCACTATAAATCTGGTGTGCTCTTTCTGATTTTATTTTCCGCACTTTATTTTTCATGCATCTTATTTTCTATTATAACTGCTTGGTGAAAATCTGAGAACATTATTTTATTGTGATAATTAGAGAATAATCATCATCTTTATATAACAAATCATCAGCTTCCGCATTTGACTAGTTAAGTTATTATTGTAAGAAATCTGAAAAATCAATAAATATTAGAACTCTTGGCGCATCTCGATCTTTCAAGTGGTATCAAAGCATACACTTGACTTTCATGTTCGACTGTAAGCTTGCTGAAATCGGAGTTTAAATAGTCTCCGAATTAATTTTTGAAGTTTCCAACTTAAGTTTTTCCTCGAGATTCGTGCCCGATCAAGATAATTTTCCAATGACGTATCAGTTGCCCCCCTATTTTTGGACGTCAAAGCTCCAGGAGTCCAAAAATATATGTGTCGGCTTTTCACTTTGGCAAAATCGCAAAAATTTGTGTTCCAAAAATTAAATGTTTGCTCGAACTTGATTATAGAGGCCACGTTGAGCTCCGAAAGTGTCAAAATTGAGTCCGGAACGTCGAAAAACGTGTCCGGGGACCCTAAAAATGTCGAATTTGGACCGTTCGGGCCCAAAATCGGAGCCCGGTAACGCGTAGGCGGCCGAACCGGCCGGCCGTCCGGCGGCGCCCGCGCGGGAGCGCGCGCAACAGGCGCGCCCCTTGGGCGCGCGGCAGTTGCCCCCATTTTTCATATTTTTTTTTTTTTTTTTTTTGAGGGGGCGGCTAGCAGCAGCCGCTCCTCACAATTTTTTTTTTTTAATTCCGAAAATGTCACATTTGGACTCCAAATTTTCTAGAATAAATCTAGAAAATGTTTCTAGAAGAATTTTTAAACTATTTGGAGGGGAAATTCCCTCCAAATTTTAAAATTTTTCCCCCCTTTTCACCCTTTTCTCTTCCTATAAAAACCCCCCTTGGGGTAGGAGGAAAATTGCACCTTCTCTACTCCTCTCCCTCTCCTTCTAGCTTTTGGCATTTTGAGGCCTTCCGCTGTTTTTGAGTGGATGATTTTCCCCACTCGACTCGGCGCCCCTCTCTTTGCGCAGAAGTTAGCGGCTTTCTCCCTTCTCCCCTCTAGCTTCTGGCATTTTGAGGCCTTCCGCTGTTTTTGAGTAGGTGAGTTTCCCTACTTGACTCGGCGCCCCTCCTTTTGCACAGAAGTTAGCGGTTTTCCCTCTTTTTTCTCTCATTCTGGCTTTCTGACAGTTGAGGCATTCCGTTGTTATTCAGTAGGTGATTTTCCCTACTTGAGACAACGCCCCTCCTCTTCTACAGGAGTTAGAAATTTCTTTTCTTTTTCATTCCTTCATGTGGAGGTGAGATGTTAGTCGGAGGGAGTCTGAAGATGGTCGGAAGTCAGGCGTTGGGAAGAAGTACGGCGTCGGGTAGAACTCCGACGAAAATCCGTCGGCGGGAAGAAGTCCTATGACGGGTAGAAATTCGGTGTCGGGTAGAAGCCCAACAAACATCCGGCGATGGGCAGAAGTCCGACGTCGGGAAGAATTACAGCGTCGGGTTGAAGTCCGACGAGGGTCCGACGACGGGCATAAGTCCGGCGTTGGGTAGAAGTTCGACGAAAGTCACGCGACTGACAGAAGTCTTTCAACGGGAGGAAGTTCGGTGTCAGACAGAAGTCTGACGAAAGTCCCGCGATTGGCAGAAGTCCTGCGTCGAGTGGAAGTACGGTGTCGGGCAGAAGTCCGACGAAAATATTGGGCAAAATTCCAACGAAAGTCTGGCGACGGGCAGAGACCCAGCAACGGGAAGAAGCTCGTCGTCGGGTAGATATCCGAGGCAAGTCACGCAACTGGCAGAAATACAACGTTGGGTAGAAATTCGACGAGGGTCTGGCGACGGGCAGATGATGGCCGGCGTCCAGTAACATTGTGTTAAGGCAATATTCATCCATACTGAAGTGTGCCAACATTAGATATTACTGAATCAAGAGGCCGAAGTAGTGTGACATGCCAATATTCTGGCAATACACTAACACTGTCAACTGAGTGGAGGTCTGATGATGATCCAGTTATGTCCTTTCTTTAAAGGAGCAGTTGTAGGAGATGCTTGCGTGCAGTAAGGGAGAAGTCACTTAAATCCACCAAGGATATTTGACTGTGTTAAAGTTACTTGTTACTGGATGATACTAGCTTGTATGAGTGTCACCAGTGTACCTTTTGATTTCAACTTCTGGTGAGAAGAAATGTATATTTGAATCTGAATTTATGTAACTCCAATGATATTGTATATGAAATGAGGATTTGTCCCCTAGAGGGACCTGAATTGTTATTGCATCTGTAAGACATGCTTTGTGCTTTTGATGTATTATTAGTTTGAATGAATGTGAGAGACATCCTTTTAGGATGTTTGACATATCTGAGACTGTAAGTCAAAGCCCTTGCTTGATGACGTTAAGGGAAGATGTTAGATTAAATCTCCCCAAGAATGATCTTCCAATGATTGTGATACAAGACATCATCCAATGACATTTGACCTATATGAGGTTGTATGTCAGAGCCCTGCTCAATGACGTTAACCTGTATAGGAGTGGTCAAGGGAATCCACCAAGGATGTGAGACCTATTCGAGGTTGTATGTCAGAGCCCTGCTCGACGACGTTAACCTTTATGGAAGAGGTCGAGAGAATCCACCAAGGATGTGAGACCTATCCGAGGTTGTATGTCGGAGCCTTTGCTCGACGACGTTAACCTGTATGGAAGAGGTCGAGAGAATCCACCAAGGATGCGAGACCTATCCGAGGTTGTATGTCGGAGCCTTTGCTCAACGACGTTAACCTGTATGGAAGAGGTCGAGAGAATCCACCAAGGATGTGAGACCTATCCGAGGTTGTATGTCGAAGCCTTTGCTCGACGACGTTAACCTGTGTGGAAGAGGTCAGATCGAATCCCCCTGGGATTGATCATCCAGTGATTGAGACATAATAAAGATTGTGTATTTCTCGAATCAAGGATAAATAGACTATATTTGTCAGTAGTTTTTCATTGTCATTTATATTCTTTTTTAAAGAAAGAGACAATATCAAAACTGGACGAACAACACATTATATTATTGTAAGACAATACAATAATTCCCCTGTACAACAAAAGAGATACATATAGGGACAACCACATCATTTGACTTGGTAGAAATACTAAGGACATTAGAGTGACATCCTACTGATCATAGAAGAGATACATGGTGACACATGACAAGTCGTATTACTAACACAAAGGTTCAAGTTGCAGCATTACTCAATCTCACCAACCATTTGAATATTATTCAATGGTTGTCTTTGTTGTTGTTGATTTTGCCCCCCAGTGGGGCGAGCTTCTTCTCGGGTAGGTGGATTCCCAATAAACTGTCGAAGATAGCCCTGGCGGATAAGTCTTTCAATCTCATCCTTAAGTTGCCAACATGCTTCAGTAGTGTGGCCCCGACTACGATGAAAGTGACAGTACTGATCTTGATTTCCTGTATTTGGCTTCAAAGGATGTGGCCATTTCACTTTGTCCTGATCTTGAATTGTCATTAACACATTTGCTCGAGATGTGTTGAGCGGAGTGTACTCTTTCTCCTTCCGAGGTTCTCGTTGTGGTAATGGGGGACTAGAAGGTAGATTGCTATTCCCTTGCTTTTTCCATTGTGATGAGGGAATTTCCACCTCAGGTGCTCCCTTGCGCTTCCTAGTGGTTTGCTCGAACTATTTTCTATGAGCATTTATTGCCTCATCTGCAGATATCTGCGCCTCCACACGATGGATCAGATCGGCATATAAATGAACAGTGTCGCGCATAAGTGCCGAATAGAAAGGACCAGGACGAAGGCCTCCAAGGAAGACCCCTCGGAGCAATTCTGGGTTTAGTCCTGGAATCTGTTGTGCCTCGGTGGAAAATCGCTGAAAGTACTCTTTTAACGATTCTCCCTTGTTTTGACGAATCTCGGAGAGGTGGGAAGAATCTTTAGCAATTCTTCGATTGGCTACAAACTGTTCAACGAAGGCTTTGGCCAATTTGACGAATGAAGGGATCGTTCCAGATGAAAGAGAATAGAACCATGTTCGCGCCTGTCCTTTGAGTGTAGCAGGAAAAACCTGACATAGGAGGGCATCAGAAGCTCGCTGGATATGCATGATGGTTCTGTAATGATCGATGTGCTCGTACGGGTCGGATGTCCCGTCGTAGGAATCGATGCTTGGTAGTTTAAATCCTGCCGGAATAGCGTGTTGAAGAATAGCTTCTGTCAAGGGTGACGACTCCTGCAAGTCCCACTGACGAAGGGGTTGCCTTATGCCTCCTGTAGGGAACTCTTCTCGGACCAATCGTCGTAGTTCGTGGCGAAGGGCATTGCGAGGGAGCTCAGCAATGTGTGGTCGGGCTAACTCTTCGGGGAGGTCCAAAGGAATACGAGGTTGCCGACCTGTGTGCGAAGGATGGGTAGAACTTGCTGTATCAGCCAGTTCATTATCTTGATGCGACTGCGAACGCCTCCTGAGTGGAGGAAGAGGAATCTCGTCTTGAAGATGTTCGATTTGAACAGCTTCGACACGTGGTGGATCTCGAGGGAGAAGAACCTCCTCCTGAGGTGCTAGGGTCGGTTGTCGAGTCTCTCGCAAGAGTTGTAGGATCTCGTTTTGAGATTCTTCCATCTTTTGAATTCTCTCTTCTAGGGAGGGTCCCGAGGTTCCTTCTCCAGGTGCGTTTTGCCCCCCGGGGTATAAAGAGGCAGATATCGGGCGTCTATGATTCATAAACTGATTCCTGGATTGATGAGAGTGAGAGCGGGAGGCTCCTATGAGGCGACTGCTACGCCTGTTGACCATCGTAGCAATACTTGAAGTTGTGGGATAAGGTTCCCACAGACGGCGCCAAACTGTTGCGGACTCAAATATACGCGGCGATAGATTTTAATTTTCCGTCTCAGCGTTGTACGTATATCCAGCACACAAACAGAAGAGTGAAAGAAACACCAGGATTTTTACGTGGAAAACCCTGGAAAGGGAAAAAACCACGGGGCCACGCCCAGTTGAAAAAGTTCCATTAGTGTTGTTTGAAATACACGAGGCTGACTCGTCCTTTAACTTCAGGACGATCAGATTACAATGAGTATCAATTACAAGGCCAAGCAGAGTTCCGACGTCACTCGGGCGTCAGACAGAATTCCGGCGTCACTTGGAAAGAAGTCCGACGTCACTCGGACGTCGGGTAGAATTCTAGTGTCGGGCAGAATTCCGACGTTGCTCCCGTATCGGGCAGAGCTCCGGCGTCCCTCGGGCGCCTGGTGGTGTTCCGGCGGTGTTTCGGCGGAGTTCCGGCGGTGGTCGAGGAGGAGTTATTCCCTCCTAGGCTTCTCTTCTCTTCCTTCTCTTATTCTCTTCTTGGCTTGGGGTCCCCTCTTAAGAGAAATGAGGGGCTATTTATAGTTTTTCTGGAGTGGCATAGCCCGTAAATATGTGAGGGATCAAGGGCAAATAAGGAGTGATCCGGAAGAACGGTCGATATTGAATCCCTTGATCGTGAACCGTTTATCAAGTATTTGAAGGTCTTAATGATATCAGAATTCTGCGATCTTGGGCTCGTTGGATTCGTCTCGTCGAGCCGCTCGATTTGACTATAAGCTCGTCAAAATCGGAGACCGTTTGGTAACTCAAATTGCTGTTTGATGCTTCCAACAGCACTTCGGGTACTTGATTTGGACTCGTTTGGGCTCGGATTGAGTCGAATTTGGTGTTGTTGGATTCGTATTTCCGAGACGCTCAGTTCGACTATAAGCTTGCTGAAATCGGAGTTTAAATAGTCTCCGAATTAATTTTTGAAGTTTCCAACTTAAGTTTTTCCTCGAGATTCGTGCCCGATCAAGATAATTTTCCGATGACGTATCAGAGATCATGCTAAAGTCGTTAGATTTTAGCGCACGGCTAATTAGTTTTAAATAAATGGTAAACTCCTGTCAAATATACATATTATATTTTTTAGGGCGAATTTAAATAAATGGTAAACTTCAGTTCATTCATAATAATTTAATAGTTAAGTAATTTTATATTAACCTAAAAAATGTAATTATTCATAATTTTTTTAAAAATAAAATAAGAAAAGATTAAATTAATGAAATTAAATTTATGTAAATATTACTATCATATTATATTTATTAGTTCTGTATAGGAAATATATAATAAAAAAAATCAGTTATGTTTAAGAAATATATAATATAAGTTAAATAAGTTTTGATTTAATGTGTATAATAACGAATTTTTCTGTTGAATTCGGTCAAAATTTCATAAAACATTTGTTCGGAGGAAGATGGAAATTGGCTAATAGACGGTATGAAGCACTGTTTTGCATTCTAATGAATGCGGAAAACTATTTTCCACATTCTATTGACTATTAAAAAATACTTTCCACATTCTATTGAATGCTGAAAACAGTTTTGCATATTCTTCATTTTCAAAAAAATCAGAGAACTGTATAACTTATTCTTCGAATACGGAATTTGATTTTACCTATATGCTCCTTTTAAAATTAACTACTAAACATGCTCATTTAACTAAATCATAAATAAAACCTACTCCTTTTTATAATTTTGCCTTTTAAAATTCTTAGAGACAAATTTTATGATCTCAAGCGATAGGCCAAGATTATAAGAAGCCAATAAAATATCATCTACATAATTAAAATATAAATTTGCTCTCACTAACATTATATATAGACTAATCAATGTTATTTTCTTGAAATCCAAAAGAAGTGTTAATCATTGAATTCAAAATATCATTATTCGAAGTTGTTTAAATGCATATATGGACTCTTTAAATTTTCACACAATGAGTTTGTTTGTTTTTCATTTAAAAATTCCTCAGGTTGCTCCATGTATATTTATTTATATAAATTCTCATTTTGAAAATAGGTTCCACATCCATGTGATGCAAGTCTAAGTTATAATAAGCTAAATTTTACAATTGATTCTCTTACATTTGATATTACAAGTAATTACCATACAAATTTTAAAATTGTCTTTTTTTTAAGCTAGAGAAAAGATCTCATTAGAGTCACACTATTCTTTCAAGTAAAATGATTATCAATGAGTCTACCCTTATATCATTTGATATTGTCATTTGAGCTACATTTGATCTTAAAGACCTATTTACAATTGATTCTCTTACATTTGATATTATCATTTGAGTTACCATTGATTGTTCTTGAGTCCATCTTTTCTTAATGTGAATTATAAATTCCTAGTTTTGTTAGGCAACCCAATCATTTAAGTGCCTTAAAAACTTACTTTCATTCCATTAATCTATGATTACACCTTCAAAACGCAAGACCATTCATTGTATTAAGCACATATATCACACTTTTTAAGGAATTTAGCAAATAAACTAAGCCATCCAATTTCATTATATTTTTCATCACATTCATCACCTCCATCAGACATAATAATTTTCATTTTTTCTCTCATTAATGTACCTCAAAGACCTCTATTAATTGAGATTTTTGATACAACAAATATACACAATCATAAAGTAAGAAATCAGCATGATAAATCATCATAATTTTGTTTGTTTGAACTACCAGCTTCATCCAGGCCTACAAACAAAAGACTCTGCTACAGGCTACAGCTCAAGGGCTTCAAGCTCCTTACCAAAGCAAATATATTAGAAATACTAATGACTGGCTACTGCTATATTACAGTGATGTAATTCGAAATCTGTTCAAAATTTAGCATAATGATCATTTTGTCCTTATTTGTAATCTATATAGCTAAAGGCAAAAGCAATGACAAAATGGTCATTTACCTATTTTTCAAACAGATTTTGGACTGTGCATCAAAAGCCCATATTCCCTGTGTGATTATATCTCTATATGTGTTGAAGTTTTGCTGCTGCTGCCTCACATGCTTCGCTCTTTGCAAACCTGCCCCGCACACGCGGCTGACTGTCAGCCAAAGCTTTTCTGCATAGATACTGCAAGTCATAGAAAAAGTTTATTTTAATGGACAATTGAAACAAAAGACTAAGTCTGATTTCTTAAGACCCAATATTTTTTTTTCTTGCATCTTGTGGTCTGATTTGGAGTTTATTTGTGTGCTTCAGGAGAGTATGGCCATCTTCTATTTGGATTAACCCTAAGATTCTTCTCACTAAATAGAGTTTGTGCATCTATTTTTCATCATAATTACTCTATTTTATGCAGATATAATACAGGTTGTTTATAGATATGCATTCATTTCCGAAGTAATTTAGTTTTCAGATCATGATAGGCAGCACTACAAGAAGGATTCAATAGATTATTTCGGATCAGATTTGCAGAGTTCAGAAACTAAATTAAACCTAATAGATAGTTTGGGACTCAAACAATTTCTCATAAATAGTCCATGACCATTTTGACCTTTTTCTTTTCTCTTACATAGAAATAAACTATAAACTATTTTTTGGCCTACAAAACCTGGCATCAAACCGAAATTCAATTTTGGAAGTCTAATTTGGTTCCAAGAGATCCAGCAAATATGGTTTCAATATTTTGAAACAGACGACACCAGTTTGATCCTTTGTTTGGGGAAGAGTCAAGAGCCAGTAATACCTTTAATAGCTTAAACATGGAATTAATCATCATAATAGCCATAAATCACAAAGCATCTAAAGTGATTTTGGTCAAACAGTTGTAAAACTGCTACATGGAATTACGCAGCATATTTAATCGCTTACCACTTGAGGTAGAATGAAGAAGCCAAAAAAGTTCATAGTAATTATATAACATTGGGACAGTTTGAATTCAAAAAAAAAATCTGCAAAAAGCCATGAGGTGTGTTTTGAGTTCATAGTGCCTCAAATTGCGATAAAACAGCATTTGAGTGCAATGTAAGGTGGCAGCACATGGAAGGGTAGCCAAACAGTGGAACACATACAGTTTTTATATTTAATTATAAGTGATGATAACAAAACCATGCAGAGTGCTTATATAACCAAAACGATAACCATAACAAATATTATTTTATAAGTAGAATTTCAACAGTTTATTATAAAACCCTTGATATGAATAAATAATCAAATGATGGGATTGCATTGCTTTGGATAGAGATACGTAAAATATAAAATAATTTATCAAAATAAAGTTCCCCAGAGGGCATAATTCCATTGATAAATGGACTGTACATGATGATCATCAATACTTGAAACTTAAATAATTAATGTGGTTTCCATTTTCCATGCAAATCAACTGAATTGATCAAGTCATTTGTAATTGTTTCTCATGTATCAAGATTTTTATAAAAAATAAATTGAATGAAACTAAATAATCAATCTAGTTTAGAATCAACATACGAACGAACTAAATTTTGTGAAATCATTTGTAACTGTTTCTTTCTTGTATCAGAAGCAAAGGTGACTGAATGCAAACTACCAATTGTTACTAAAATGGGTAACTTTAGTACAGCTATTACGATTACCTTGATTTTTCTGCCAAAATTCCTCCGCGTCTTCTTCCTCATGTATCTGTTAATCTTTTCCTTTCGATCTTCTATTATTTTTTCTTCAAACTTCAAGTCATGAATTTCAAGTTGTTCAAAAGAAGAATGAACAGTGATTTGGTCTCTAAGGCTTGATCCACAATTTTTAAGAATCTGTCACAAAAACATACAATTCAATGACATTCAATATAATTCAAGAAATAGTTAATATATGATCTCATATAATCATGTCATATTCCTAGGAAGAAAAATAGAGATTCTATATGAGAGAGAGGTGCAAAGTGGCTGATAACCTTGGTCTTGAAAATCAGTAAATTCTTAAGGAGTTATTAAGGATTTGAATTCTTCCTTTCTCCTTTTGTTTGTTTAAGTTCCTTTTTTACTCGATTGACCTGTTCCCCTTTTTTATAAGTTAAACGGATCAGCTATCTTGCCTGGATACTAACAAACGACTTATAAAAATGTTTGGCTGCATCTATGAAGCAAAGACTCTGACAAATGAATGGCACTGAATCAAGTAAATCCTTTTGGTTTTTTTGCATGCCTCTAAACTCCTTCCTTGAGCTTCTTTGGTAAGCTCAATCCATGAAATCTAGTGGAAGGTATGGTAAGGCCTGTCAAACGGACTGGGCCTTGTTGTCCGGTCTTTAAGCCTTGAAGTTCAACTATTTAGATGCCATACTTCGTTGGCCTTAATGAGTACGGGCTAATAAAAAGGGTCACCTAATGGACTGAGTCTCATCGGATAAGCATCATTATAGTTTGAAGTGGGTGCTAACTAGTATGTTTGGTAAGGGTCTTGAAAGTTGATGCCAAGGTCTTGGGTTCAATCCTCACCTACGTCGTAATAGCTCTCCTTCTGTGAACTTTCTGGTCGAAAAAATAAAAACAATATAGTTTGAAAACCAACACCATCATCAACCTTTGAGCAAAAACTAGCAAATATATTACAAAAAATATTAACCGATGCATACTTACAAAAAATAAAAGATTTTCTATGATACAAATTAAACTGCAATTTTCAATTTATTTACATTAATTTGTATAGGCTTCATAATGATAACAGATAAAAATAATAAAAAGATAAGAATAATTAAGTTGGGGATGTCCAAACATATTTGTTAGTGGTGAATAGCAAATTATAGTGCAAAGGTCCCGTGCAACCATAGTGCATAACAAAGCACCATGCGTGCCATTTAAAAAATAGCATGAAATATTAAAAAAGCATAAAAAATTAATTTAAAATTCAACAACATGAGGGAAAAGTTCATGAAAAAAAAGCATTATCAACGTTTTCGAAATAGAATATAATATTGATTTAATAGATTAAATACATGCACCAGACACTCAAGAGAATTTACTAGCATCATATAAATTTCATAATGGTATCATAAGAGTTTATAATATTATTTTCAGGTGAAGGACAATCAGTTGTAGAAATAGAGATGTGAAATAGTTTTACTCAACTTCAAATGGACATGACTGAGTATTAATTTTTGACAGGTATAAATTAAATGAAATCATCTCAATCTTACATCAAACATTTTTTATTCACGACTTAAATATTCAAAAGTCATCCTTCATGCAACCCCTTAGTTCATGGCTTTAAACATTAAAGAGTTCAACTTTAATAGCAAATGATAGACAAACAACAAAAAGATAAATCATTAATAAAGTTTAAAAGGGAAAGCAAAGTAGATGGATAAATAACAGACCCTTTTGTAATCATAATTAATTAAAATCTAAGCATAAAATGTGCCAAACCTTGAAAAAGGGTGCCATAGTTTATCTATCATATCTAAAGAATATTTATTCCTTTAAAGGTGTTTCTTAGGTAATCATATTCACAAACCAAAGAGTAAAATAAGATCATGTAAGAAGGTAAGTTATTTTAGTTAGATGGAAAGCTTTGGGAGATTAATGAATATTTAGATGACTCAAAAAATGATAAAAAAAATATAGAAATAATGGTTATAGTATAAGAAAAGAGTATTACTTCATTGACCTTTTCCTTGATCACATAGAGAAAAGAAAAAGAAAAAAAAAAGATAAACATAATAAGCACAACTTAATGACAGAGACATTCCTAATCATTGCATCAACAATGAGGTATAACCTTGTTACTCATCAAAAAAATAACAAAGATAGCTGCATAGCCAGACTGTCAACCCATGAGCAAATCACCTACTACGTAGACAAATAACAACCTTGTTACTCATCAAGACACTAATTTTAGCTCTACTTGATTTCACTTTTTAACCCATTGCTACACATGTGAATCACATAAAGTTTATTTTCAAGTATTTTATCTTTGATAGATAACACTAACTGTTCCTACAATATAATCATTTTTAATTTATTATTTCTAGTTAATTTTATTGCTAATTTCTAGTAGAATGCCATAAAATTTGTAGATGGATTTTAACGTTTTATGATTTTTATTGAAAATAGTGAATAACTGTTTAAGATCTATAGCTTGTCTCATACAAATTTTTGAGTGTTTATTGCATTCTTTTCAGCATGCATGTTTGATTTAAATTGTAAATCCTAAACCTAAAGACGTTCTACGCCTTCAAGGAAAATGAATAGAGGAAAATGGTCATGCCAAAGGTCACACGGCCAAGAACAGATATCTTCGTAGACTGGAGTTAATTTCACATGCCAACCAGACATATATGAACAACATAATATGGATCATAAAGTCAATCCCACATAGTTGGATAAAGCAAATGGCGATGATAGTCGTGATGATAACCATTAGAATTACTAGAAGCAACATCAACCTTATCCCAATTAGTTGGGCTTTCCATAATCTTGGGAAAACTTCCATACTTCTTTCATTTCAGTTCAGCAAATATCACAGTTCAGCATTCTTCTGTGAAATAACGCTTTCTCAAGGCTACAAAAAAAAGTAGCAATATTTAGCTAAACATTTTTCACAAGGCAAACCAGGCGTAAATAATAAATGCTTGTTTTTAATGTCATATAAAACATAAAATCTATAAGAAATGAGTTCCAAACAGATGAAATGGATCCAATGACACTTTGTGAAGTCAGTAATCCATAGCTTTCCTCTCAATACCGGCTTTGGGTTTTAATAGCCCCCCAGTTTTGCTAATAAGAATGATGACATATTTTGGCTAATCATTAATCAATAAGATTATTGAATGTCCTGCTGTAGCAAATGCACATTTGAAATATATCATGATTAGTTTTTTTAAAGTTATATTATTTTCACAAAATCTTGTCAAAGCAAAATTTCAACTGTCAACTACAGAATAAAAAACATAAAAAAATAATTCAACACAGGAATCATCTTACATGAATATCTCCTTCACTGTATGCCCTCCTTATCCCATATGCATCTTCAAGATTCAGTTCTTGTAATCCATCTAAGTTCGAATTCATAGGGCTGTCCGTAGTCCACTCAGTTGATTTCAGGCATCCAGAACTAACACTTTTTTGCAGTTGTCCTGTGATAGAACTATCCTTCTCTACGGTAGAATCTCCTTCTATAAGCACTGCAGGCAACTTGAAATCTGGTGGCTCAGGAAACGATTCTTGGATTGCTGATTTCTCCAGGAGGTCTTTTTTGCAGTCATAGAAAACCTCACTGAACAGATGCTCACTTTGAATAGATTCTATATCCGCAACATTCATTGCCTCGGCAGCAATAACATCTTCACCACTTGACATCATACAGATTGCAGCTGTAATAGGATCTAATTCAAGTATAGGTTCTTCAATGATGGGCTCTGGTGCATTGAATAAATCTCCCCCCACATCATACTCAGATAGAGAAGCAGAGTAGAATGGGTTGAACTATAGAAAAAAATAATAATAAAATAATTAGAAGTTAATAGTAAAAAAAAAATTTCAGAAAAAAAAATGTAATATATATATATATATATATAATTTTGCTTGTTTCCCTGATTATTTGGTCCATACTATGTTTCAAACAACACAGTTGAGTTCAGTCATCAGTTCTTTCCGGTATCTTGGACAGAATGATTACAAGCATTAAAGTCATTCTACTGCTTGCCGATGCTTATCTTGAACAATTCATATGATTTTTGCGAATTTTGAACCAGTATAACTTATGTATGAAGTCAACACGTAATATAATTGCTTAGTTATCTATTCTATTCAAACATGAAAGCCAGTGAAGATTTGAATTTTGAATTCAAAGAGTTGTTTATTTTTTCAACTAAACTTCTTATTTTGGCTTTACCTTCCAAATCAAACGATCAATAAATGACATTCGTATATGTTACACAAACGATATGGACCATATAGACCAAATTATTGGTTGTCCTAGGAAAATAATTGGGCAATGAAATAAAGGATACAATTCAAGCACGCTTTGGAAAGTATCGAAACAATTGGAAAAAGTAACAATATAGTGAAAAAAATACACGGACAGCATAACAGAATAAACAGGTTTTTGCCCAACAATCAGAAAATATTATTAGAGGTACATGCTGAAGTAAAACTAACCCTGAATCCTTCTACATGAGCATTGTGGGCTCCGAAAATTCGCGCCTCGGCCTATCCGCGGCCCTTTTCTTTCTCTTTTCGGGTCGTCAAGGAAAGTTTTAACGAGTAAATTCCGAGATAAATTTTTAGAAGGTAGATTGGGTTTGGAATAAGATATTACCTAGATATTTCACCCTCATTTGCGAGGACTTTATGATTTGCTTTTAGGTTTCCTATAGACGCAAGCCCCTAAAGTTAATTACCCCTCCCGGTAACGAGAGAGAACTTTCGATTATGGTTAGTCATCAAATACATACGTAGTATCCGGCGTATAGTAGCAGCATGTTTTGGTATTTGAAAATTTAATATTTAAAATTAGAAATTCACCACTTTGCACTTAAAGTGGACGGTAGGGAGAATGATGATAGATCCGATCAAAATCCAATGGTTCCATCATCCCGGGCCATCATGATCCTTAGTCTACTTAGTCAAAGGAGGTAGTTGACCCAACCTGACCGAAGGATCATTGTCAGCAGCTATGGATTGTTTCGTCCAAGAGTACCATATAAACATGGGTGAATATTAGTCTAAGGGGACATATTTGAATCCACCTTAGCTAACAGAGGACTTTGTGCACAATCGATCATATCATATTGCTGCATTACTCAAGGACTTAATGCCATTGGGGAACATACAGGCTCTGACTATGACCGTAATTTAATGATACCATTTGACGGCAAAACCACTCGATCAGAAGGTCCCAGTCATAACTGTTTACATGTGGTGCCATTTGGTGGCGAGACCACTGGTTAGAGGACACGTGCCACATCCTCACTGGCAAGAGATGGCTTGATAATGAATCCTAGTGATATTCTCAACTAAGCAGTGGCTCTTTGTGAGCTAAAACAATTTTCAGATTTGTCCATCTCGGCAAACTATTGCGGAGGCTGGATGGGTATTTTGCTTTAAGTATTTAAGTGTTTTATTTCAATTTTAAATATTTAGGTTTAGGTCACTTTTAAGTTTTGAATTTTCATGAAAATTTGGGAGGCATTTTTAAATATTTTGGGTCCTCTCCGGTTGAGATTTTCTATCAACACAGCCATCATCGAGGGTATTTATGAGCACTTTTACTTTGTTGGTTAAACCTTGTCAGCTTATCTACTTGCCGATAGAGGATCGGGTCAATCGTCGGCTTTATGCCTTTATTAGTGAATTTTTCTTATTATAGATCTTGAAGGTCTAATATAAAAGTATAAAACAAATATCCCGGTTGATGCCGCGACCGTATATTTGTTTGATAGTTTGAGCCGTGTCGACTCCTATCTATTCACATAAAAGGATCACACTCGAACTAAAGTTTATTTTTGATCCACGTAGCATCCTCAGACACATGTGTACTTATAACACGTTCGCCGGGGCCCATGCGAGTATATACTTTTGAATGCATTTTACATGATGCATTTGCTATGTAGTGTAGTGGTCTATTACATTAACATAGCATACGATGTATTTGCATGATATGTATGTATGTTGGTATCTTGCATTTGCGCATTACTCAAATGTGCATATATAATGTGTTTTGTATTTTGCAGTTTGTATATGCATGATATGATTGCATGTTAATGTATCATCATGGCGTAATGCGTTTTACATATTGAATGACATGTTTGCATGACATGTTTTGCATGTTGTAATGCATATGTGCGTAGTACATTTGCATATTAATATGATGTGCTGCTACAACATAATGCATTTTATAATGCTGAATGACATGCTTGAATGATACATTCTGCCTATTACAATACATGTGGGAGGGCATGTTAAAGTGTTTAACATTAATCAGTTGTGCAAATGATGGTCATTTGAGTGTGTGCGGTGTTCTATTTAGAAGCATATAGATATCTTCTGTCTTCTTGTACGAGTGTTGCATATCTGGTGACGTGGCATTGTCCTATGGGTTGTCCGTCACTTATTGTAGGTAGGCTATCGTGCAACATTAAATTCTTGTTGGCAAGTAGAAATCATTTGAAAGATGCACGAGCTTCCTTGAAGAGCCGGTGAACGCCTTTTGTCTGCTTGTACGGATGTTGCGGATTTGGTGGCGTGACGCTGCACTATGGGTTACCCGTCGCTTATTGTAAGTAGGCTATCGTGCAACACAAAATTCTTGTTGGCAAGTGGTAATCATTTGAAAGATGCAAGTAGAGGTGTCAATATTTGACACTACCCGAAAATCTAATCTGAACACGACTTGAAAATTTCGGGTTAGGGTCAACCTATTTGGTAAACGGGTTAGGTTCGGGTTCCAAAATTTGACCCGTTTGAAAAATTGAGTCGGGTCCGGGTCAACCTGCTAACCCAAAGTTGACCTGGATCTGACCCGATTCAGGGTCCGGGTCTGCAAGTCCTGCACTCGCACAGGCATAGTCCCGCTGCTCCTAGGCCTAGGGTTTACTTTTCCTCTTCTCACACAGGTGTAGTCTGCTTGCTTCGCGCGTTCACTTCCTTCCACGACGTTCATTCCTATCAGGTCAGAAGTCATGACAACTCGAAATTAACGAAGATAACGGGAGGGAGCTCGTCGTTCTGCAGTTGGATCAGAAGTAAAGAAGACGATGACGAGAGGGAGCTTGCTATTCTGCAATTGGATCGAAATTAGCGACGACGACGGGAGGGAGTTCGTCGTTCTACAGTTAGATCGAAAGTAACAAACTAATGACGACGACAAGAGAGACTCACTGTTCCGCAGTTAGATCAGAAGTAATGACAACGACGGGAGGGAGCTCACTATTTTGTAGTTGGATCGAAAGTAACAAACTAACGACGACGACGGGAGGGACTTGCACCGTGGTTTCGTGTCGGGTCGGGTCAACCCAAAAACTCGACGGGTCAGATTTGGGTTGAAATTTCTAACCTGTCTGCAAAAATGGGTCGGGTTTAGATATGGTCAAACAGTAGCAGGTCAATGTCGGTTCGACCTGAATCCGACTCGTAACCTGATTTTAACACCCCTATGCACGAGCTTCCTTGAAGAGCCGGAGAACGCCTTCTGTCTGCTTGTACGGATGTTGCGGATCCGATGGCGTGGTTTAGCAGCGCATTGAGCTTCATTTGTCGTGCATCAGCAGTGCAGTTTTGCTCATTTCGCCTTCTTCAAGCCGTCATTTTCTTCAGTATTCAGCCTGAAGGAGTATATTTCTGCTAGCAAATACGCTGTGCGGTGCGTTAGGGGCTTCCTACCTGTCGCTTCCAAGTAAACTGATATCTGGTGTGGCAGCCTGGCTCTGCAAATTTGCTGCCTCAATTTATCAATGACCCGTGATTTTGACTACTGATTCTCTGCTTTTACTTACAAGTGAATCGTAGAGTTGCGCTACGGATCGCCCGTTGCTCCTTACGAGCAAGTTATTATGCATTGCAAGCTTTGTTTAATGCTGCTTGTGGTTCAACGTTGTGTATTTAAGAGCTAATAGCTATTGCATCATGTTCAGTACGAATCTTCCACCATTACTTGCGGGTAGAACCGCTGTATGCATTACAAGCATCATGTTGTTATTTGCGAGGTAGTTATGCTAGATGTAGATCTTCTAATGCCACTCGTAGGTGTTTGCATTTAGTACAACTTTTCTACATTTCCTCGTAGATAGTAGGTTGTGCATATGACGGGTCTCTTGCAATAGCTCGTAGGTGTCTACATTTATCACAAATCGACCGCCTCTATCTGCAGGGTCTTGATACATTTTCTTGACATGGAATCTGTAAGGGTGTCGTAGCATTCACTGTCTGTTGCTGATTATCACCTGTAGGTATATTATTGTGCTTATGGCAAGCCCTTTGCCATCGCCGGTAGATGTTCACATTAATCGTATACTGCACTATGTATGTTTGCATTCATCATATGTTGCATATCAAACTCTTCTGCTTGAAGAGGGGGGGGGGGGGGGGGGGGGGGGGGGGGGGGGGGGGGGGGCTCGTGCATTTGCCAGGTGCTTGATTGAGATTGACCATGAGGGTGTTTTTGCAATCATTCCATGCCTGTTATTATTACTCGTGGGTGGATCAATGAGTTTGTTTGCAAGCTGATATTGAAACCTATCCACTATTGCTGCTTACAGGTGGATTGGTATGTTCATTTGCAAGTTGACTAGCATTGATAGTAAGGAGGCTATCTTTATGATTTTCTTGCTTTGCTTGTAGACGTGTCACATTCCTTGCATGTTGCAGGTGGACTACTATGCGTATGACAAGTCCCCTACAATTGCTTGTAGGTACTCATGTTGTTGCTTGTAAGCGGGTCGCCATATTCCCTACAATTTTTGTTGGTCATTGCTTGTAGGTGAATCATGTCGAAAATCACAAGTCCCTCGCCGCCCCTTGAAGGTAACTTGTGCTTTGTATGGTGAATTTGCCTGTTGATGTTTGCTTGCAATTGATTGAGCGTTGCAGATTGATTAAATTTTATCATTCATCACCTGTGTGCACCGATGGTTTTGTTTATCATGAGTCCTCTGCTTGTATGTTTAATTTTTTTTATTTTGTAAATTATATTTTTTTTAATTTTAAATATCAGGTTTGGTTCTCTGTAATTTATTTAAGTTCTATTCCCTGCGATTTGTTTAAGTTCAGGTCTTCTGTTCGTTGAAAAATTCGGCAACCTCCCAGCGTCTCCCCCGTTTAGGGGAATTTTAGGGAGCTGAGCCTTTCCACCACGCTAAAAAAAGAGTGTATGGTAGGTGTCAGGCGACACCACAACCGTGATTTTTAATCCCACCATGCTAAGAAAAATATGTATGGGTCTTTGAGGTACATGTTTGACATGCATAATTTTTCCCCATAAGCATGAAGGCACGTACACGGGTATTTAGAATTGTCCCCGCCATGCTAAGAAAAGCGTGTATAGGGCCTACCCACCTCGCCGCAAGCGTCGCACCGGGCTTCCTCCTATCACGCTAAGAAACACGTGTATAGGTGATCCCCCGATGCGTTGCAAGCGCCGAAAATGAGATTTTAAGATTTTTTGAGTTTTTGAGAACATATACCTTCGTGAGGGGGTCGATGGCAACAGTATTGATGAAATGGCGAGGGATCAAATCACACACCTTTTTTTGAAATCTCTTTTTTGACCTTTTTTGTTTTCTCTCTTTTTGTTTGCCTTTTCTTTTTTTAGATAATAATAATAATAGAGAGAGAGAGGATTTCTCTCTGTTAAAGGCTATTGGAATGTTGAGTGAAGGCTGCTTGGTAATGGACTTTTAAAATAGCTTATGAAGATTAGAGTGTGAAGAGGCTGGGAGCTATAACTTGTTATAGTGGAATCGACTGGGTGGGGGAGTAGGAGGAAGGGTTGGTTGAGCTGGATCGGGAGTGAATGAAGTGTGGCTGCAGGATTGAAGGGATTCAACAAGTTGGGATTCATAACACAGTGAAGAGGGGACTCGGTGTAGACTGAACCTTCAGCTACTAGAGCGGGATCGACTGAGGTCAGAGTAGGCTGTAGTAGCATGGAAGGAAGTGATCGGACGCAGGGATCCTTGGTCGCAGACAACTGGGAGTCGATTGGAATTGATGGAATTGGGTATGGAGGTGCGAACAGCAAGATCTGTGTCGACGGGGATTGTAGTGGCGGGATCGGAAGGCCTGTGTTTTGGATTGGCGTTTTGAACAGAGCTTGGAGGTCGGACGACTCAACGTGGGGGCCAGTCTGGGTGAAGGGGTCTTCGATTAGGCGAGCTAGGCGTCGGATCGAGGATTCAGATCGAGATGTGGTGTTCGGATAGGATATAGGAGGATGGGGGTTGAATGACACAATGAAAGGGGTTGATTGGAGGTCAGAGTTGTGAATAAGAATGACTGTGTGAGGTAGATATTGGCACAATAGGAGGGGGAGATTGGAAGACTGTGCGTGGATCGGACAAACGACAGTTGGCTGAGGAGTTGGCATCGACTGGGTAGGAAGAGGGATCGGAGGCTTATGAGTAGGTGTATTTTGCAGCTAGAGCAGGTGGCTAAGTTCGATCGAGCAGAGAAATGGAGAGGGAGGTGGGTTCGATCATTTGGAGGAGATGAAGGAGTTTGGACTGGGTCTTGACTGGCAAAGAGAGGACGGGTAGAGGGTGAGTTGGGTTCGGCAGTTGGTCGGCATAGGGAAGGAAGCGGAGGGAGCTCGTGTAAGATAGCTTGTGAGCGGGAGGAAGAAGAACGAATTGAGGCTTCGTTCTGATTTTATTAATGCGAACCGAAGTGCAAATCGAATGAGTGCGGGATTTCCACGAGGAACAAGGGAAAAGACGTGATGGTGCCGAATTGCAGGGGATGGGGCTGAAGCAGATGGCGGGATTTGAGCAGGATTTGTATAGATTTTCTTTTTTTTATTTGAGAGAAGATCAACAGACATACATAGAAGTAATAAAATGAAGGACCGGTACATATGAGAAAACTTGTCTATAAATTATCAGAACGAGCTCAACAATCAAAATTTGAGGATTTTAACATTTATGCTGACACTTAATATGCCTTGCCCACCTATTTATGTTTTCATTTATTTTCATGACATCCATGGAAAATAAATTAGAATGTTATGAGGAATATAATCACACTGCTTGGCCATGCTAATAACTTACCATCCATGACTAAGGCTTCATTTGGGACAGCTTTCTTGCTGCTTCTTAAATCAGTTTTCTAGTACAAAAATTAAAATTTTTGTAATAAAAAGCTATTTTAAAAAAGCAGCAAAAAAGCCGTCCCAAATGAAGCCTAAGCTCACATCTAGACCAACAATATTGGGATGTCCTGGTAAAATAATAAAGTATCGAATCTTGGCTATATTCTATGATCATTATTGTGCAACGGGGGCAAGACAAAACAACTACAAGATGATCAACATCATATCACTTCAAGATGCATGAAGGTCCTTTATCAAACCCTTATATTCAGTCTAATAATCTTAATACATTAACCATACCTAAACTGTTCAACTCAAATCACCGCAACACCTAAAGTAATCCAATGACCATATTTCAATCACCAGTAACAAAGATATCAAAACCTAGCTCTATCTATCCATTCAACCCCAAGGATAAAACGGTTTGGCACAAATCTCAAAGATGAGGTGTCTCTTCTTAACCCTCTCATTGATTGGAGGATTAAAATACTCTTCAACCAGGGGTACTTTCATCTAGCATAGATCTCATAGAGAAATTATCCCTTCTGTCCACTATTCATCTAACCAAAAGTATTAAACTACCCTCCACTCTCACCCTTACAAATAAAACCCAATGAAAAGTGAAAACTCGTCATCCTAAGAAATTGAGAGAGAGTACACACTTTAGAAAGTTCAAAATAAATTAAAAAAGTGCCATGCTCAAATTACTCTACAAGGAGATGGAGAAAACCACAACACAAAAAATGAGACCGGTTTTATGGTGGTTCAGTCCAGAGACCTAAGTCAACCATAGGGTTAGATGAGATAAAATATCAACTATCCTAGAAGAACTAAAAACAAATACCAAGCTACCTAGCAAGAGACAAGCTTCTCGAAAGGAGTAGAAAGAAGATTGAAGAATTATATCAAAAAGATATTACACTTAAGTTGAGTTTAAGATGGAGAGGTTACAACATGTGGGAAGCAAGGGAGAAGGAAAAAAAGAGTCTTGAACCATCAACGAGCCTTTCCTATAGCTGCCAACGTTTGTAATTTTGTAACCTTTTGATCTCTAACACGTGTAACTTCGAAACCCCTTGAATAAGTTGATGACGGGTCATTTAAAGAGGGCGTGAGTGTCTTAAACTTGGGATCAACTGTAATAATAGTTTGAGGATATTAAGATAGTGGAGTTTGACATTTCTTTGGATATTTATAATGGGCCAATATGCTAATGTACGAATGAGCATTATGTGGTATAAAAGATTGAAATATCTAAGAGATTACACTTTTCCCTCATTTCAAAGCACCATTCATAGAATTTGTCGAGTTTAAAAGTGCGTTGTATTGCTATTAATCCTAAAACCCTAGCTTGCAATGCTTGCGTATTTGATTATGAGCTAGATGAAGCATTCAAAGCTCTCCATTTTCCAATGGATGAAGCAAGGGAAATGATAGAACGTAAAAGGAAGATGCCGTTGTGATTGTCATGATCACTACAAGTGATCTTGCTCCTACACTTTTGAGGGAGGCAAACTTAATCTATGAAAAAATTCATAAGATGATGACATAGTCATATCTAATGGGTTAGAAGGGAGAATGAAAGACCCCGATGAGGCAAACATAATAATAATAAAGAATGAATCCCATGACAATGGGTTCCTTAAAATGAGTTCAGCTTTCCCCTAGTTCAAGTTGTTAAGAACATTCTTGCTGATGTCGCAAGAAAAAGGGGCTCTCGAGAAGGTGATGTGATGAATGATGAACCCAGACACATTGTGATGAGCCTTTGCTGGAAGAGGTAAGAATTGAAGAAAAAGCAGCTCCAAAAGTGGACGCAGAGGCCATTCCTCCTATAGCAAAACCGCTTCTAAAAATTTGAATGCGAGCAACAAGAGCGTGCAAGTCCTAATACAAATGGTGGTGGAGCATAAAAAGATTTTGAAAGGCAATGGTGGAGATAAGAACTTTAAGAATTCACAGCAAACTGGGAGACCATTTTGAGAAACTATATAGCTTGAAGGGATGCATCGACGAGCACAAAATGCAAGTTGGGGCAAAATGAAGTAAAGTTGTGGCTGAATGATCATCAGCAGATTGATCTCTGGAGCAAGCTGTCGGAAGAGTCTATTAAGTTCTAAATTCAAAATATTGCTCGCCCCACATACATCCTCCCCGAGGTGTTGTCAGACATAGTAATTCTAACCCTTTGCCCGATGATGATTGACACCATTAGGTTGATGTTGGTTCGGTATAGCAAGGTAACCTTTGGAGAGATAAACGATTACAAAGTGGTTTGTAGACAAGGCATGGAGGCAAGGAATGACTCCATGAGAGCGTCTAGTGCGGCATCAAGAAGCTGCATATAGAGGAATAAGGTCCCCATAAGGTGGAAGGTTTGCTTCCCTATGCATACATAAGCATTTATAAAAGGATGATTAATAGTTATTAGCCAACCCTCTTACCTTTGTTAACAAGGAGAGTAATTTTGAAAGCAAAAGAGGCTTGCATAATTTCAAAGAGGTGGGCAATTTGCTAGCAAAGATCTCAACATGATTATGAAGTTGCCTTTTAGTGATGAAGGTATAACTTCCAGATGGTTCTCCGGCATGATGGGCAAAGTTGGGTTACGCATTGGATTCATCAGAAGTGCTACTGTTCTCACGATTCCCTCCATTGGCGGCTCCTTTTTATCACATGTAATGAAAGATTTTCCTACAGATGGAGTTAAAAAAAAAATAAAAAATTGAACAGTGAAAACTCAGCTTCTTGATGGACTAAGAGACGCACACATCTGGCAGTTCATAAGAGATTAAGAAAGTAATACAATCAGAATATTGTATGAGGAGACAAAAATCACAACAAAAAAAAATATGAGATTTATAGCGGATCAGTAGAGAACTTCACATCCACGTTTAAGTCGGATGAAATATCCACAATATGAGGACTAAAAATAAATACTGAGCACCCGAGAAGAAGAAAAGCTTCTCGAGAGGAGCAGAAAGATATGATAGAAAGAGTTAGAAAAGTGAGATATTACACTTAAGATGAGTTAAAGGCAAGGAGAAAAATAGGTAGAGATGAAGAGAGAAAAAAGAAGAGCCTTGAGACTATAATGAGCTTTGAAGCAACAAACCTCATAACCTTCTTTATAGCTCTGGCATGCATAAATTTATAAGCCTTTGAATGAACTGACGATGGGATATTTATAAAGGGCCAAGCACCTTAAAGTTGGAATCATCTACAATGGTTATTTGAAATCATTAAGATAGTGGAGGCTAACATTTCCTAAGAAATTAATGATGAGCCAATGGGCTGGCATACGATGGAGCGTATCAGATATCAAAATATCTTCCAGGTTGACACCTTAGGTTGTAAGAAAGACTTTAAAGTTAGGGTTCTCTAATATATGCCTTTAATGAGGCGCATTAACTGACGAAACATGGTAATTTTCTTAAATGCTTTTGAATTTCGACAGTAAGATGTGCTTGGGTTGTCAATAATGATTTTTTAACGACCTTCGATGAGCTGTCTAAGAAGATAAATAGTTTTGACACAAATCTCAAAAGGAAATTAAGCTTGTATTGGGTTGGAAGAATTCCCGAGAGATCTTCCCAGGGTTGAATGTCGTCCCAAGAGACAAGCAATTAAGAGACACCTCTGAGAAGCCTTTCCAAGAGTGCCCCTAAGGATTGCCTTGCTGCAAAGGTGCAATTAGATCGATGGCATCATGGCAGTCAAATATGTCATAATGATTGTGGACACTTGTAAGGTGGATATTGCATTAGGGATTCAAAAAGTCTTCCAGTTTTACATGTAATAACTCAAAACTTTATACAACAACAACAACAACAATAACAAGCCTTTGTCCCACTACGTGGGGTCGGCAACATGAATCCTTTTTCTCCATTGTGTCCGGTTCAAAGTCAAATTCTCGTTTAAATCTAATAGAGAAAGATCATTTCTAATATTTTCTAACCAAGTCTTTTTAGGTCTACCTCTACCTTTCTTAACATAAGTCAAATCTAATACCTCTACTTTCCTAACTGGGTCAAATCTAACTCAAAACTTTATAAAATGGATTAATTTAAAAATATAAAAAATTTGAGCCGTAACACTGCAGCACTGCATTAGAGAGCACAACAACGCTCTATTCTATGTTCTACATTAACCAAGATTTTTGCATGCATCAAGCACTAAATGATATTTATATATATATAAATTGATAGAATATAATAATGCTCAATATGTTAATTGTACTGAATACCTATATAATGCATAACGCATATGTTATTATTACAATATGGCATATGTGTGTAATTGCAAGAAAGGCTGGCTAGTTATAAATTGATTCAGGTTGGTTGGAACAAGATATTCTGTACAGGAGGGTGAGCCGACGATTTTTTTTTTTTAAATAATGGGTTAGTGTAATCCCAATACAAGATAACAAAAATAGGGAGTTATAAGTGGATAACATATGTCGACAAACAGGAATGACGACTCTTATAAGATAATCACCTGATTTGACACATATATATGATATGATATGACAAGATATAGAAAAATATCATGTGATTAGTCGGATGTCTTAACTTGCAGTAACATGCACTTGTGCATACATATATGACATGATTACTAAAGATGATAATGAGTATGCATAGGTTATACAACACAGAGAATGATGCATAACAACATTGATATAGCTATAGCCATGTAATACACATGATACTTGACATTGGTATACACTACATGCATAACATGATAAATCCTAGAAATGATATTCATGATGTTACTCTGTATTAATATCTGATAGAATTAAGATATAACTGTATTGCTCTAATAATTCACACGATAGTCTTCTTGTAACCTTTATAGGATGCTGATGTAGAGCTAAGTCAATGATTGCTGATCCTTTAGAAGGTCATAATTACTTATGAGTCATATTATTTATGATCATGATTCACTATGATAGTTACTATTCCTACTGTTTACATGTATCCATAAGATATTATATTGACATGACTTAAATGATTACATGCATATTATTTCGCTTTCAGTGCATTGGGTGCAACGGTAGGTTCCGGTAACCTAATGGGCTTCTGCTCATTATGTGATCTTTCATGATTTTCGAGAAGGGTAAAGATCCAGTGGAGTGAGGCTGATGAGATTTCAATTCTGATCTAGATATTTTTTGGTATTTTCTATTTTATTTCTGTAGTCATGAAATTACATTGATATAGGATGATTTAAAAGATGTATTCATGATTAATGTAAATGATTATTTTGGAAATAAACTGAAATACATGTTTTGATAAACATGGAAGTTTGCTTCTGCTGTATTTATTATTTTATTAGATGATTATTAGTAGCTCTGATAGGTGATTAAGAGACTCAAAATAGGCAATTCATCTACATTTAAATTTTGGGGCACGGCATTACACCCCTCCAACTATTAAATCCCAGCCGTCCCTTAGCCATTGATCCCACGGCCAGCATGGGGATCCGTGGGAGGCTTACCTGGATCACGTTGTTAAATCTCAACCGTCCCTTGGCTCTTGATCCCACGACTAGCATGGGGATCTATGGGAGGCTCACCTGGATCACGTCAATCTCCTTTTATATTTGGGTGGCTAATTTAGGAAGAATTATATTAAGGTAATTATGCATGATTATGTAGTTATTTATTTTTTTATTAAGACATCTTGTATAGATTTATAAATAAGGATAGTTTTGTATGATAAAATTAAGCTTTTTTCCTCTCCAATTCTCTAAATTTAATATGGCATCAGAGCAAGGTATTCGGTTCTTCTTCAAAAACGAGAGCGTGAGAGAGGGAGAGCTGCTCTTGCATTCTGTTCCTGCTTGTGTGAGTCCAAGGCAACGAGCAAGAGAGAGGGCTTCCCCTTTGCGGTCTTCTGCATGTGGCTCTTGTGCGTGCCTACCTGGGGGCTGAACCGACTGAAGAAGAGGATAAAGAGAGAGAGCGAGCAGGAACTGCGTGCATGCATGCCTGAGCGGGGACAACCAGCCCTCGTGCATGTGCTGGAGCCGAACCGAGCAAGGAACGAGCGGTTGAAGAGCTGCTGTACACGCCATCAAATCCTCCACTCGAAGAGCCCCTCCTTGCCCCAAATCCCGACTACTTCTGCATATTCCCGATCCACTACCCTCAAATCTGGGAGATATACAAGAACGCCGAAGCCTCCTTCTAGACAGCAGAAGAAGCGAACTCAACCAAGATCTCCACCACTAGAATCAATCCATCAAATCGGACGAATGCCACTTTGTAACCCACATTCTCGCCTTCTTCGTTGCCGCTGACAGAATCATTATTGAGAATCTTGCCGGTCGGATTTGGACTAAAGTCAGTTCGCTAGATTCGAAGCTTGCCGATGGAATAGTCCTGATACGTAGAGTTGCCCAGACAATGCGCGCGGTGGGGAAGAAGATGGCTTTCTTGGTGGTAAGGCAGTTCATTGCTAAGGTCCAATGCATGCTTATAGTGACCGAAGAGTTGGTGAGCATGCAGATGGTGAAGTACACTACTTCCCTAATTAGGGAGTCGATTATGGATATCAAGGGTGAGGCTACAAAGAGATTAGAAGTACTTTATCCTACCCTGAAGGAGTTGGCACTTGTTGATTCTATAGGTTCTCATCACCGACCTTCATTGTCGAAATTCTGAGGAATCTAAATTCTCACCACCGATGTTCATTGTCGAAATTCTGAGGAATATTGGTCCTTCCACTGGCCTTCATTGCCGGAATCGCTGGGATATATTAATCAAAGGAAGCATAGAGGAGCAAGCAACCTTCATTGTCGTTGAAGATTGAATGAGAGTTGAGTGGTCTAAACCGCTCGTGCCTTCTGTTTCGTGCCTGCGGCCAGAAGAGTGGAGAAGTGAGTCTCTCGTGCGTCCAAGATCGAGGAGAGATCGAGCAGGAGGGCTCCTCTTGCGTGCGTCTAAGGCTGAACCAGACACAACCCAGCGAAAGCCTCCTCTTGGGTATGTGCGACTACACGGGATGAGAAATCGAGGGTCTAGACAGCGGCTAGACCTCCTAGGAACGTCAGCATCGAGCTCAGTCTTCGTTCTTGAGTGTGATGTTCAGAGTCGACCAAGCAGAAGTGAGAGAAGTCGAGCTTAGGACCACCTCCTGCGTGCGTCTTGACAACGGCTAGGACCTCCTCTTGGTAATGGTGGCATCGGGCTCAATCTTCGTCCCTGCGTGCGATCGAGAGAAGTGCGGCATTCCTCTTGGTCATTTGCTTCGTGCGTCTCTTCCTGGAAGTCGAGCGAAGAGGAGCGAGCAGGAACCCTCGTATGTGCGAAGGAGGCTGAGCCTCTGCGTGCATTCTTACCTACACGGAAGAGAACCGAGTGCCGGGAGTTGTGAAGGAGTTTTTCTACATGCATGTCTGGGAAGAGTCGAACGCTTGGATTAGTGGTCTTGTGTGTGCTTGCAACGGACCAAGAGCTTGGAGCCCTTATTTTCGTACCTGCGGTCTCTCTCGTGCACATCTATGCAAATGTCGCCTGATGATTTAATGCTGGAGGATGGGGTCAAAGACAACGGGAATAAATTGGCGTCTTCTCCATCCGATTTAGAACAACTTTTGCTACTTCTTGAAAAACTGAAAATTTATTGTCAAGAATGGAGCAATCTCCATCTACTTCAATGTTGATTGTTGTTTAGCCTGCTGTGAAGGCATTGATTGCCAAGGATCTTATGGGGCACTTAGACATGGATGTGAAAATTTCCATTGCATCTTGTCTTGGTGAAATAACAAGAATAACAACACCAGATGCTCCATATGATGATGATATAATGAAGGAGATATTTGGTCTAATTGTTGTTAGCTTTCAAGAATTTGGATGAGATGTCAACCGATTCATTTCCGAAGAGAGTTTCAATACTTGAAACTGTTGCAAAGGTCATGTGCTTTGATGTTAGATCTTCATTGTGATGATTTGATATTGAAAATGTTTCAGTATTTCCTGAAGAAAATAAGGTCAAAACATTCTGATACTATCTTCTCCTTAATAGAGATTACCATGAAACTTATTTTGGAGGAGACTGAAAGTATTTCTACACAACTTCTTTCATGTTTGTTGGATGGTGTGAAAGTTGTTGAAAAGAATATTCTGCACACAGCCAAAAAGCAAGCTGAGAAAGTGCTTGTTAACTATTCCTTGAAGCTAAAGCCTTATTTGGCTAAATTATTTAATGGCAATGGTGCTTTGTTAAGTGACTACAACAAAATTGTTGCTGCTGTATTTCAGGGGAAACCTGACACTTCGATATAGAATGAAATGAATGTTTATGGTCAAAATCAGGAAGCTGACCATAAATTATCTGAGCGATTCCTTTCTAACGACTTGTCTAGGGCTCTGCACAACAGGAAGGTGAAATTTTTCATCTTGAAAAATATTTTGTTGCTACAAATGGATCTTCCAAACCGGTGAAGAATAATGGATCTTTTCATAATGGGAATGGTGATTCCATGGCTGCAAAGCAAAAGGTTAAATTTCATCGTCATGGTGGTAAATCTAGAGTTAATACTAAACATAGCTTAGATTCATGTACAACAAAGCCTGATAGAAGGTCAGATCTAAATTCTCGCAAGGAGGAAGAAATGTTTCATTGCAGTTGTCAATTAGCAAAGATCATTATGGAGTTGGTAATAAGAAAAAAGCTCAAAATAATTCTAACAAAAAGCTTTCAAGTAATGGAGGTAGAAATGGATCTCAAGAAAAGTTAGAGTGAGATTCTCGAAAAATAAGTAAACAGCTGGCACTAAGAAGTAGAAAGGAGTTGAGCATGCTGAGGTTGAAGACAAAGAATTGAAATTAAGGAAGTTTTCTTTGTTGGGGATGAAAGTAAAACCACGCGATGAAACAAGCAAGAAAAATAGAAAAGCAACAGAAAGTAAATGGCACAAAGATTTAATGTGGGTAAACACAAAATCGGGAAAAAACAGCAGAGCCACACCACACCAAAAAATCCACTATAAAAATGAGGAGAAAT